>PISX010032614.1:0-16002 GCA_004024625.1 Mellivora capensis
TTCACCCAAGTTTAGCCTCTGGAGTGATGTCCCTCGGTGGAGCAGACTTTTAAAAGTCCTGGTTTAGTGCTCTGTTGCTCCACCGCTTGCCAGGAGTAGGCCCCTCCCCCCATAGTCTATCTTCCCGTCGCTTTGGATTCACTTCTCCACCTGTCCTACCTTTCAGAAAGTGGTTGGTTTTCTGTTTCTAGAATTGCTGTTCTTCTTCTCTTCAATATCCTGTTGGATTTGTAGGTGTTTGCAGTGGTTTGATAAGCTATCTAGATGATCTCCTGCTACCTGATGTAGTCTCAGCCTGCTACTTCTCCGCCATCTTGACTCCTCGCAAATAGTCATTTTTTTTATATAGAAGCCAAACAATATCTACCAGCCAGTGTTGTGTTCCTTTTAGACTCCAAATTTCAAGTTTGAATCACAATTATCAAGAATGACAAACACACAAGTCATAAACCAACTGATTGTCATAAAATGTTTTTTATATATACATACCTAGTCTCAGATTTTTCTTTTCTTTCTTAAACTCCTTATCATAAGTTTCTAATTCACTGACAGACAGTGGGCGCCCATTTTTCTTGGGTCTAAGTCACTTTTTTTTCTTTGTTTGATTTGGTCTTCTATATGCTTTCCTCAAATGCTTTCTTACTAAATGAACTAATTTTCTGCAATCTCTTGTGCTTTGGCTTCCATCCTGAAGCAGTAGTCACTCCTGGCTTATAGCATCCCTATAGCTCCTAGCATGTCACTGCAAGTGACCATTCCACAATCAGCAAAGCATGGAAACTTTCTTTTTCATTCTTGTCCCTGGGATGATAATTTTTTTGGCTATTGTTGAAACTGTCTTCCCATTGAGATCCACATAGAAGGGTTTGGTCTACCTTCACATCAGTAAAAAATGTTCTCTATGAAATTTTTATTCACCTGCCATTTATAATGAAATGGTTACTGTAGCAACACTAGAGTTATTATCCACAGCACATACTGTGTAGTCAGTATAAATAAGAACATTAAATTGATGTTTATATTTCAGGTTAACTGTGATCTACATTTAAAGATCCTGATTTCATAGAAATAATTTGCAAAGGCTTCTTTCAAGATGATTTTCACATCATAAACTATGGATGATTCAGCTAAGGAAAAAACAGCTTAGAGCTCATGGCAATTTTTAGTTCCCTGGATAGAAATTGTACAGAACTTAAGGTATTGTATTTTTTATGGAAAACATCTTTTGTCCATGTTTTTTGTATGCTGTAACATCAACATTAATTTAATGTGTAAAATAAGTAATTGATATATATTCATCGTGGCTTTCACAGTTTTTAATTAGAATGCAAATGAAGGAAAAAGACCAGATGTGCATGCTTTTTG
The DNA here is from genome assembly GCA_004024625.1 of Mellivora capensis. Taxonomy (NCBI): domain Eukaryota; kingdom Metazoa; phylum Chordata; class Mammalia; order Carnivora; family Mustelidae; genus Mellivora; species Mellivora capensis. The sequence continues at coordinate 1,366 of PISX010032614.1, forward strand.
AGAATATTTTTAATTTAATTAATTTTTAAAGCGTTAAAACAAGTCAATTCAGTGATGATAACCTGAACATGACATTTTGTGTCAAAATGTCTAAAGGTCTAAATAAACTCCAACTAAATGGATGTAAGCCCTGGAAAAGAAATAATAGAAAATAATTCCATAGTGAGCAAAAGATGAATAAGAACGTCTGATCAACTCTTTTTTCATTTTTCTCATGTTTCAACTTTAGTTTGGTTGGTAACAGCTAGGTGGTATTCTATCCATGAAAAGCATTCACACAATTCAGATGAGATAAAATAAGAGGAATATGAGAAAATCTTTTTTGTTTAAATTTAATTTACTGTATTTCCTTTTATCTATATAAGTATGTTTCAGCAGTAATTACTGATTATAATTCTTCCATGAACATACTTTGGAATTCAGTGCAAATAGTTCATATCTGCATACGAAAGAGAATAAACTTAAGCTTTTACCCTGAAAATTCACCTTGCAAATCAGTCCCCTATCTGGAAACTTTTATCCAATAAATATCTTATAATCTGCCAAGAGGATATAGTATTATTATTAATCAAAGATTCCTTTAAGTTGTTATTTACATTTTTAGCCTATAGTGTCTCTGCTAAAATATAAGTTGATATTGATTGATGGTTCAAAGTCACCTCAAACTTTGTATTTCATTGTTATCACTAAGGGCATCAATTACTATGCTACAAATATAGGGGAATGCTGAGAGTTCTTGATAGAAGATAGAATACTAGAGAGACAAGCTTTCTGTTGTACTTTTTTTAAAAGATTTTATTTATTTATTTGACAGAGAGAGAGGGATCACAAATGGTCAGAGAGTCAGGCAGAGAGAGAGGGGGAAGCAGGCTCCCCACTGAGCAGAGAGGCCAATGTAGGGCTCCATCCCACGACCCTGAGATCATCACCTGAGCCAAAGGCAGAACCCACTGAGCCACACAGGTGCCCCTCTGTTGTACTTTTGAGTGGAGAATGAGCCAGCAAGGCATCTGCATCTACAAAACTTCTAGATTTGTAGAGAAAGACACACTCATCTCCACTGTAAAGTTTTATTATCTCAGACTTGACATAAGTCTTGGGTAAGGGTAAGACACACAGAATCACTATGTAAACTATATTACAGAGTTGTTAAGATTTGTTCATGTTGTGTATAGCTTAAAGACTTTCAGAGGTGTCTACAGAAGGACTATCAATAGCAAAATAACTCCTCTTGGGAATGAAAGTTCCATTTTTCAGAAGTTCCCTTGAACTTTACCAAAATGAAATGAAACAAAATATGCACACACTCACAAGCACACCCCACCAATAGGGAAATATTTAAACCACTACTATAATAACATGAATTTTATTATCAGAAAACAATCAACCACATTTCAAAGTTTTGGGGAAAAAAGTAGGACCTGTATGTAACAACAAAACTTTAATTGAGATGGGGAAGAAAAGAAAAATCTAGCTATTTTCTACTGGTAAGATAACTGGTAAAGCACAATGGATGAGTAATCTTATTTTGGGGTGGCACTAAACAGAGGAATATATTAAGGAATGGAATTGATAGAATAGTTAAATTTTGTTGGTTTAATTTTTTTCTGTAAAAAATTTCTCTCATGGGGCACCTGGGTGGCTCAGTGGGTTGAGCCTCTGCCCCGATCAAGTTGTGGTCTCAGGGTTTGGGGATTGAGCCCCGCATTGGGTTCTCTACTTCCCATTCCCCCTCTGCCTGCCTCTCTGGCTACTTTTGATATATCTCTCTCTGTCAAATAAGTAAATAAAATCTTTTTTAAAAAAATTTCTTTCACATTGACATAGGATCTTCTATCTCAGATAGAAGGCTGACCTAAAGGCAGACCTTCTGATAGTATGGTGCTGACTCTATCCTATATTCTATAATAATTTTATAATAAGCTATAGAGCATAGGTCTTAGTCAACTTGGGGTGTTATAACAAAATACCACATACTGGCTTATAAAAAGAGCAATTTATTCCTCCCAGTTCTGGAGGCTGGAAGTCCAAGATCCATTACCAGCACAGTCAGGTTCTGGTGAAAGCCTTCTTCCCGTTTGCAGGCTACTGACTTCTCACTGTATCCTCACATGGTAGCAGAGAGGAAGCAAGCTTTCTCCCACTCTTATAAAGAGTTCCCATTCATGAAGGCTCCACCTTCATACATCATCCAAATCTTAATTGCCTCCCAAAGACTCCATCTTCTGGAAAGATGGCAGAGTCTGAAGCACCAGGATTCTGTCTTCCCATTTAGATAATAATTGCCCTGGTGGAATGTTTCTAATATAACTGATCTGGAATTCTAGAATCTGTTGAAGGTTTGCAACTTTCAGGGAAAGTCCTGGACAATAAAGTGTGGTTAATGTGTTCAATTTAATCTCTCAGCTCTGTGACAGGCAGTTCTTCATGCATTGCAGAGACTGCTTGCATTCAGCTTGAGAGAACCAAGCTGGGCAAAAAACTCCTTGTTCTCCAAATGTTGAGGATTGAGCATGCTGATTGGTAATTAGTCCTCCTGATGACATAGATTCATAGCAAGAGATGATACCATTCTTCTTGCACCTCCTCCATTTCTGCAAGTCCCTAATCCTCCAGTTGAAACAATAATGTTCAAAGGATTTAAAGGAGCAGCACCCTTTCTCCAGCCTACAACAAGACAAAGAGACAAACAAACAAACAAACAAATGAATAAAAACAAAAATCAACAAAACACAGTCAACCCTGGGAAAGAGGAGAATCTGATTTCCAGTTACCATATTATTAGATACAAATGCGCACTTTTCAACAAAAATTCACAAGGCCTAGAAAGAAATAGGAAACTGTGGCCTATCAAAGGGAAAAGTAAATCAACGGAAACTTTCCCTGACAAAGATCTGATGCCAGGTCTACTAAACAAAAACTTTAAAACAGTGTCTTAAAGTTGCTCAAAGAACTAAAGAAAGATGTGAAGAAAGTCAAGAAAACGATTTTATGAACAAAATAAAAATAACATAAAGATTGAGAAAGCCTAAAATGAAACAACAACAAAAATCCTGGAGTTGAAAAAGTACAAGAACTGAAATTAAAAATTCACTAGAGGAATTCAAAGGCAGGCTTGACCAGCAGAAGAAAGAATCAACAAAATTTGAAGATAAAACTATGGAAATTATCAAATCTGAGAAACAGAAAGAAAAGAGATTGAAGAAAAGTGAACAAAACCTAAGGGATTCCTGGCACACCATCAGGCAAACAAACATATATATTAAGAGAGAAGAGAGAGAGAATGGGACAGAGAGAATATCTCAAGAAAATATTTCAAATTTGATGGAAGCCATGTATATAAACATCAAAGAACTTCAAAAAACTCCCAGTAAGATGATCTCAAAGAGAACCACACCAAGACACATTACAGTCAAGTACTTGAAAGGCAAAGACAAATAATCTTGAAAGTAGAAAGAGAAAAGTGACTCACCACATAAAAGAATTCTCAATAAGGTTATCTGCAGATTTCCTATCCGAAATTTCAGAGAAGATAGTGGGCCAAGATCAACATATTTAAAGTGCTAAAAGAGAAACACTCAATCAAACATTGTTCATGCATTACAAATCTTTTCTATTTTATGTATCTTGGATCTACTCTCCACCTTTCTGTCCTTGCACATAGAACTCATTAGCATGTATCTGTCTCCTTGGGTCCAACCAATGGTGAGTAGTGGCAGTGGAATGAAGAGAGAAAAGTGAGTAGGGTTAGGTTTTACTCTACTATCTTCTTTCTCTGTGGTTTCTAAGGATAGGAAGATTCTTCTACATGGTTCTCTTTCCATTGTAACTATCTCCAGCCCTGTTCCCTTTAGGACTGAGTATCAGGTTTTCTACACTTTTGTAAATAGTCTTTTCATTAACTCAAATGATGTGGTTGGATTATGCCATCTATTTCCAGGCAGGACATCAATGGATAAATTCATTTTTCTTATTACTCAGAAGGTATAGTCCAGTTATTAAAGTTTATTATACATCATTTAATTGGCTATAAAATATTTCATGGGATTTGTTCCATAGCTTTTTTTCTATTTCCCCTCTGAGACCCCTAAGTAGTTTCCAGTTTTTTAAATCATAAATAATTCAATGATCAACTTATTTGTGCATAAAGCTTATACTTAGACTAGACTAGTTTTCTTTTATTTTCCATTAAATCTGCCAGATAAAAGAGTATGAATAATTTAAGATACTTGGCTCAAATTGCCAGACTGCTTTTCCATATGTTGTGGTAATTTATATTTAATGAACAGTGTTAAAACACTGGTTTTCTAGGGTTGACAGTTTAGAGAATTATTGTAATAAAAATATAGCATTTATTTCACCCTTATCATTTATAAATTGTCTCTTCATGCAAAAAATAACTAAGCTTACTGAAGGATATATACATAACAAATATCTTCCCAGTAGAGGGGACATGAGCTTAAGCAAGCTCACAACTTTAACAAATCAAGGAAGGGTAGGATATATAGTGAGGAAGCTGCCATCTTCCATGTTATTGCTGCTCCTTGGGTCTACCCAATTAATGTCCTAGTTCAGGAACATCCCCTTACATGGAGGCTGAGTGCTGAGCTATTGCTCAGCTCCAGACATAAAAATCACCACTAGCAATGTGGAGGTCTTTTCTGACTTAGATCAGAGTGGTTTCAAATGAGCAGTTGGAATGAACAACTACTGTTATTTAAAGGATTTGTGAAAATAGGAATTGAGAGAAAAAAATGTGAATAACTTTTAAGTAATTTATAAAATGACTTGATATTAAAGAAAACTGTAGAGCCAAGAAAGATTTTAAAGTGAGAGATATTACTGTTTATTTGAATGCTAATGTCAATGCTCTAATAAGAGGGGGGCAGAAACTGATGATGCAAGAGAGAAAGAGATAATCTTAGGAGTTCAGCTGTCAAGTGGATCTGTGATGAAATCGGGTGAACACAGGGATGAAAAAGAAGGCAGAAAAAATATGGATGCCAGTAGATAGACTTACTGGTGAAAGAATGGAAATTCTCTGCTGTTCACTTACATATTCTTAGTGATTACATTTAAGAAACAAAAATAAACAAGCAAGGAAAAAGAGAGAGAAATCAAGAAACAGTCTCCCCTTTTTTTTTTAAGATTTTATTTTTTTATTTGACATAGAGAGAACACAAGTAGGGGATTGGGAAAGGGAGAAACGAGCTTCTGGTTGAGCAGGGAGCTTGATGTGGGGCTCCATCCCAGGACCCTGGGATGATGACCTGAGCTGAAGGCAGATGCTTAGTGACTGAGCCACCCAGGAGCCCAAGAAACAGACTCTTAACTATGAAGAACAAAGTAATGGTCCCCAGAGGGGAGGTGGGTGGGGTGAATGCGTGAAAGAGGTGATGGGGAGTAAGGAGTGCACTTGTTGTAATGAAGACTGAGTAATGTGTAGAAGTGTTGAATTCACTATATGTACACCTGAAACTAACACTGTATGTTACCTATACTGGAATTAAAATTAAAAACAATTTTTAAAAAATGGGTTCATCAGCTGAGTATGTAGAGAGGGTAGGTCTAAGGAATTTATGGACATATTCCTCAAGAAAATAATCATACACAGCAAAACTGAGATATCAGTGAAGAAAGCAAAGACAAGCATGAGCCCAACACCAAGAAAAAGCTATCCTGTGAAAAAAAGACTGAAAATCTCAGGAATTCTCACTAGATAATGAAGATGATGTACCTGGAAAATAAACAACATTTGGGAAGTTTGCAAAAGTCTTCATTTGAAAGATTTGGACTGTTGGAAGTTTTAAATTTTCCAAAAGTATACATTTGATATTTGAAACTTAGGTAGAGGGAGAAAATCTCTTTATCTTTGTTCAAAGGTAATTAAACATATTACTGACTATACTTTTTCAGCATTAACAGCTATATTATACTGTAAATGTGGGGAAATCCAGTCAGAAAAAGTTAAACCTGGGGCACCTGGTGGCTCAGTTGGTTGAGTGTCCGACTCTTGATTTTAGCTCAGGCCATAATCTCAGGGTTTTGAGATGGAGCCCCATGTCTGGCTCCTTGCTCAGTGACGAGTCTGTTTGAGATCCTCTCCTTCTGCCCCTCCTCCTGCTCATGTTCCCTCTCTCTCTGTTAAATAAATAAATAAAATCAATCTTTAGAAAAAATGTTTAACTGCTTTTCCAGATATGATGGTTTTAGCACATTTTCTTTTTCTTTTTTTTCTGTTGTGAAAAGTTTCACACTATCTAGTTGATTAACATACATTAGCATATTTTCAGTTACCGTCAGTATGTTAATGTGTAAATGACACAAAAAATGTTAATTAAAAATAACTCTGCTATTTATATCAACATTTCCTGTTTTCCAAATACCATGGGTTGTGTGCATGGTTTTGACAAATCTTGGGTTTACCAGGCTATTTCCCTGTTTGTAGGTTTTAGAGTAGTAGAGTGTTTTTATGGTTTTTATGATAGACAAATGTTACCTCAAATAAAAAAAAATATTTGCAATAGTATAAAAGATGAAAATTAAGAGATTTATGTGGTTCCTTTCCTCATGTACTATGAAAATATATTTATCACTTATCATTTTACACATTGATAAGTCAAACATGATCAAAATGTTCAAACATTGAGATATGGAAATGATCTTATGAAGTTTGGGATGATTCAGTAATTTGAAGTATATGCAGGTCATATTTAAATAAAATAACCAAATACTGTAATTTCTTCAATACAACAATATATGGGATAAAATAACCTGAATATGCAATGCTTAAAAAAATTTCCCCTCCTCGATTTGGCAAAAAACAAACCAATTCCTTAATTTTTCAAACTGTGAATAATCAGTATTTTTGTTATTTGTTCTGAAATGCCTCACTAGCTGAGTATAACTACTTAATTTTCTGTGCTTCATACCAGATAATTATTTGTTTGCCTATATTTTCAAAATTTAAAAAAAAAGACTTGGCTGCTTACAGTGCAATGCATGCAGATTGTTATAATGATGAATTAGAAAATTAAATGTTCAACATAAACAGTGGGGTTGTGCAAACCAGGCATATGAAAGATATTCTCCATCCCTTACTGGTACGTGATACTATAGAACAGGTGAAAGACATATATGGCACTTCAGGCTTGACCCCCAAACTCAAGCAACCCCTAGGTTTGCTCTCTTCATTCATATATTTGTTCCACAAATCTAGCAAAACTGTTAGACTTTAGGGTCAATGAAGCCACTAGAGGAAAGGATCCTGGGTTCCTGAAAATCTTTGTGGTCCAGAGAGTTCCCTATCCCACCAAGTAATCATATTGAAATGTGAAATGAGGGATAAATAATACTTTGTTATTTTAATCTACCAATATTTTTAGGTCATTGTTTGCAACAATCAACATCATTCCACCTTGACCCAGATAGACTTGATTATAAATTCTGTTTACACTTCTGTGTCTTTAATCAAGAAACTTAATTTTTTTAAAAGATTTTATTTATTTATTTGACAGACAGAGATCACAAGTAGGCAGAGAGGCAGGCAGAGAGAGAGAGGAAAGCAGTGTCCCTGCTGAGCAGAGAGCCCAATGTGGGGCTCGATCCCAGGACCCTGAGATCATGACCTGAGCTGAAGGCAGAGGCTTAACCCTCTGAGCCACCCAGGCGCCCCGAAACTTAATTTTTTAAGACTTAATTTTCTCTCACCTGTGAAATTTTGATAATGATACCTATTTAAGAGATTATTATAAATAAGTGAGATGTTTTCTACAATGCCTGTCAAACAGTAGGACTGATATTTGGCTTTTATTATTATGAAATATGGTAGCTAAGTTAATCTTTTAACTATTTTATTTTTCTTACATCTGTGATTAACTCATTTCTAAAATTAAGTATTCACTTCCTTATTATAATAAGCAGATTGTACTGGAAATATTTAAACCTCTCTTAGAGAAAGACAATTATCATACGGTTTCACTCGTATGTGGAACATAAGCAATAGCACGGAGGACCAAAGGAGAAGGAAGGGAAATCTGAAGGGGGAGAAATCAGAGAGGGAAACAAATCATGGACTCTGGGAAACAAACTGAGGGTTTCAAAGGGGAGGGGGATGAGGGGATGGGGTAACAGGTTGATGGGCCTTAAGGAGGGCAAGTGTTGTGATGAGCACTGGGAGTTATACACAACTAATCAATCATTGAACACTACATCAAAAAATAATGATGTGCTTATACAGTGGCTAACTGCACATAATAAAAATTAAAAATTAAAAAATAAATAAAGCTCTTCTAGGGAAGCTGGTTTCTCATAATCAACATCAATTTTAACTAGTGACTGCAGCATTTTCCCCGGGGCTTTTGTTTTCCATTTAGGTATTATTGACATATAATATTAGTTTCAGCTGTACAGCATAATGATTCAATATTCATTTATTGTGAATTAATCATCATGGTAAGTTCAGTTAACATCCATCACCATACATAGATACAATATTTTCTTGTGATGAAAACTTGTAACAGCAACTTTCAAATATGTGCTGTAGTATTATTAACTATAGTCACCATGCTGTACATTACATCCCCAGGACATTTATTTTATAGCTGGCAGTTTACATTTTTTAACCTCCTTTACCCATTTTTCCCACCTCCAGCCTCCTATCTTTGAAAACCCCCAATCTATTCTCTATATCCAAGAGCTCCATTATTTTGGTTTGTATGTTCGTTTTCATTTTGTTTTTGTTTCCAATTCCACATATAAGTCACACCATACCAAATTTGTCCTTTTTTCTGATATATTTCACTTAGCATAATTACCAAGATCTATCCATATTGTCACAATTGCAAGATTTCACTTTTTAAGGCTGACAAATATTTCATATTATATATAAAATTTATCAGTGGACACATGTTGCTTCTGTATCTATTGTAAATAATGCTTCAATGAGCATGAAGGTACATATATCTTGAGTTCATATTTTGTTTTCTTCAGATAAATATCCAGAAGTAAAATTGCTGGACCATATGGTAGTCCTATTTTTAACTTTTTGAGGAATCTTCACACTGTTTTCCATAGTGACTGTACCAATTTGCATTCCCACTAACAGTACACAAGGATTGCCTTTTCTTGATATCCTCGCCAACACATTATTTCTTGTCCTTTTAATAAAATCCATTCTAACAGGTGTGAAGTATTCCATTGTGGGTTTGATTTGCATTTCCCTGATGATGTTGATGTTGACAACTTTCTCATATACCTTTTGGCCAATAGTATGCCTTCTTTGGAAAAATGTCTATTCAGACCCTCTGTCAATTTTTTAATTAGTTTGTTTTTGTGTTATTGAGTTGTATGAGTTCTTTTTAAGAGTTCTTTTAGAGGATATTAACCTCTAATCAGATATATGATTTGCAACTATTTTCTCCCATTCAGTAGTTTGCATCTTCATCTTATCAATGGTTTCTTTCGTTGTGCAAAAAGCTTTTTAGTTTGATGTAGTCCCATTTGCTTATTTTTGCTCCTGTTGCCTTTTCTTTTGGTGTCAAATCCAAAAAATCATAGCCAAGACTGGTGTAAAGAAGCTTGCTGACTATGTTTTCTTCTAGTAGTTTTATGAACTCAGGTCTATGTTCAAATCTTTGATACATTTTGGACTAATTTCTGTGTATGGCATAAGATGGTCCAGTTTGGTTCTTTTGCATGTGGCTGTCTAGTATATCCAGCAACATCTGTTGAAAACACTATCCTTTCCTCATTGTATATTCTTGGTTCTCTGTCAATAATTAACTCACCATAAAGATGAGTTCTGGGCTTATTTCTGGACTCTCTATTCTGCTCTGTTGATCTACCTGTGGTTTTTTGTTGTTGTTGATGTTGTTGTTGTTGTTGTTGTTGTTTAAAGATTTCATTTATTTATTTTACAGACAGAGATTACAAGTAGGCAAGAGAGGCAGGCAGGGAGAGAGAGGAGGAAGCAGGCTCTCCGCGTAGCGGAGAGCCCAATGTGGGGCTCGATCCCAGGACCCTGGGATCGTGACCTGAGCCGAAAGCAGAGGCTTTAACTCACTGAGCCACCCAGGCGCCCCTACCTGTCTGTTTTTGTGCCAATACCATACTATTTTGATTACTATAGTTTGGTAATACTATTTCAAACCTGAGAGCATGATGCCTCCAGTTTTGTTCTTACTCAAGACTGCTTTGAATAGTCAATGTGGCTGGTATAGCTATATTGATATAGTTTAAAAATAAATGAAACAATTTTTATAAGTATATTCCTATATGGAAAAGTTTTATAAAAAAATGAAACCTGGGAATATTAAACCCCAATTCAGGATAGTGTTCAGCCAAAAAGAAGTGGGAGATGAAAGAAATGTGGTGTGGAATAGTGCACTTGGTTAACTCTGTCCCTGATCATGTTTCTTAGAGAAGCAGATCTGAAGCAAATGCAACAAAATGTTGCAAAAACCTGGTGTTGCATACTCAGGTACCGATTCCTTCCAGAGTTTGAATATGTCATCAATTAAATAAATAATCAAAATAAAACTAAGGAAATTAACAAACATGAAAGAACTTGTGGGATAAGATACTAAATCTGAAAAAAATAATAACATTCATATGAATTCTTGCCAAATAAGAGATGAAGAAGACAGAACAAAAAAACTACGGCAGTGAAGAGCAGTAAATTGATTTAAAAATACATCATATATGAAATTCTTTGGGAATTCTCTTAAAATTTGAAAATGTAAATGACAAATATTGAAAACTGATCACAATAAAGTTAATAATAGTATTACAAATAGCAAAAATTATGAGAAACTAGGTAAAATGGTGTAAAGACACTAAATAACAATTACTCAGCAAATCATATAAAATTAAAATTTGGTATTATAATATCATATTTTTAAATTTAGAAGATATTTTCACAATAATATCTTGTTGGTAATATTGAAACTGTACCAAAATTTTGCTGGTAGTATGCACTTACAGAAATTTTATTACTTGGTTAAATTCAAGTAGATTTTTGTTCAATATATTTTAATAAAAATTAGGTATAACTGTATAAATTATTTATTGTAAAGCCATCTGTCTTTGCTTTTCTTCTATTAGGATATATGAATAGACATAGACAGAGAGTGGAATTCATTTAAAACAAACAAATGCTGATTCTGGTGTTAGACTTTGGGAGTTATCGTCTCTACATTTTTATGGCTTAATTTTTTTATGACCATAAAATATTTTTTAAATGTTAGTCATTATTCTAAATATTATTTTAAATTCGGCATATAATCACTGAAATCTGTACCAAAAGACAAAAACAGAAAATAGAGGATGATAAAAAATTTAACTTGTAATATCTTATGTTATGAATGCTTTTTCAAAAACATACAAAATCAGATAACTTGAGCTCTTAAAACATAAAAAGTAGAATCTATTATATTTGTGGATTCCATGATATATAAATTTTGTATGTATGTCTGTATGTGTTTATCTATCAGTGTGTATATATAGCCACATATTAATATTTATATATATAAATTTATATATCCTCATATAAAAATATAAATAAAATATTCAGCAGCATTCTAAAAACTATAAGGTACTAAGAACATCTGTAACTCTGTCCCTCTTTTAAATCAAAGAATACATCCTAGAGCGAAACTCTCTGAATACAGTAACTGTGAGAAAGTGTTCAGAATGGTTCAACTTTGAACTACTTTATAGAATGCCAGTTTCAGAGAAGCCTTGTCATGATTATAAAAACAACCTCAGCTAAAATATATAACATATGTGATATCTCAAACCAAACTTACCTCATGAATACAAAGTTTTGAATAGCATTCCTTGCACAATCTCAAAGAATTCCTACAATAGAACAAATGGACTATCCATGCTATTGGTTTGGGAAAACACTCACAGTGCATATTTTCCTGAGGTTCAGAAGAACAAGACTAAGCAAGACCCTTGAATTCAACAAAAGGCAAAAATGTGTATTTTAGTTCAAAGTTAATACAGGATCTTTCCTGACTCATTAATCAAAATTAGGCCTTGTGCATTGACTTCTTTTTACTTATTGCATGTATATATATGCCTACAATTGTTTTGTTAATATTGACTGAGTTAATTTCCTTCCACATCAAAGCTGTCTCCCTATTTGTAAATTGGTTTCTGGAGAAATTGCCTTCATTATGTTTTTAGGTCTCCAGGGGATATGTTCTGTGCTAAATTATATGTGATCAAACATATTGGTGTACCAAGGGTCATGGAGATGTCTCTACAGGCTCATTTCAGTCCAACAATAGCACAAATGTGAGTTTGTCTCTGTCCTCACCACAGACCATCTAGGGCCCACCCACTTTTAAAGATCTAGTGTCTGAAGCAATTAAAAGGGATTTTCACCCTTGTTCCTACATTGAGGGTGAGGGTCTGAACACATCATAGAGATACACAGAGGCATCCTTCCTGCACGTTAAGCAGACTGTACTACGTGTTTTTGATGAGCGCTCCACAGGAGATGCCAACAAGAGGGACAGTTAACAGAGTCCCCTGGCACTGGCAATGTGAGACCCTAACTCAAACCCTAGAGCAGTCTGGAATAGCCGCTCTGTGGTTGGCTTGTGCTGGTGCTGGAAGCCACTGCTTGAGTTTCTCTCTGCTGATTCTACTCCTGTTCACTGAACTCTGACAGGCACTGGGAATATTTATGAGCATCGACATCTCATTCTCTTCAAGCCAACTCCACCTGTCCTTGTATTCATCTGCATCCTCATAGAGTTTTCCAAACTTTTTTAACTTTAATTTTGGCTTCAGTTTTGATATCCAAAAACTGAAGTTTTATTAATCTTGCTCCCAATTTCCTCTGTGATCGTTCTATTTTGGGACTTTGGATAACCTGTCAACCAGTCTGTTCTACATTTGTTCAGGAAAAAAAATTAATATATAAAATATTTTAATGCTATTTATGGTCCCTGAAGCAAATCACCCTTCATGTTCGGTAAGAACACCTTGTCCATTCTAAATGTGTCTTTAATATCTGTATCTCAAGGAGCACGAGGGCGGCTAAAGCCATTAAGTGTCTGACTCTTGATTTCAACTCAGGTCGTGATCTCAGGGTGATGATCTCAGGGTCATGGATTCAGCTGGAATAGGGCTCCATGCTCAGCAAGGAGTCTGCTCTTTTCCCTCTCTCTGCCCCTCCCCCCACTAGTGCGCACATGTGAATGCACTCCCTCTCAAATCAATAAATCTTTAAAAATAATATCTGTATCTCAATACAGGAAGCAATACACAACAACTTCTTTTCTGAGGAGAAAGCTTTTCACCGATTTTTAAAGGTAATCAACTGGTGATTCCACTTTCAATAAATGTTAGATGATCCTAGGTAATTTAAGTTTCCAACTGATAGCTGCATACAGTTTTGCCCCCCTTTAAACACTTCACACTGTACCATGGCAGTCTTTTACAAAATGCAAATTTGTTCTTATTAGTCCTTCTTTTCGCTCTTATGATTATGACACAGCTACCTATATGACCTAAAATGCCTCACAAGCTATTTCTCCTGACTTCCATACCGAGTTCATCCAGCACTACTATCCTGTGACTCTCTGACCTGCACCCATATGAGCCCACACCATAAGAACTATTGTTACTGGACTCTTGTAAATGCTGCTCTCCCGCCCTGAAACGCTCCCCAAACCCACCTGCCCTAACCAACTTTTCTCAGTCCTTTAGCGGTATTGGCAAAATAGACAAGAATTACCTGTAATGTATAGTTTATAAGCCAGGTGGACAAAACTGACACTATCTGCAACTATCTCTGTATCCAAAGGTCCTGATACCATTGTGTAGCAATTAGTGGACTTGAGCTATAAGTTCTATAGAAGCATTTCCATCAATCACAGACTTGCCAGGACAGGAGCCTTTCTTAGAATAGGACTGGCATATACATGTATATGCTGCTTTTAATTATATAATATGTGTATATATGTATACACATAGATGTACACATACATACAAATATATGTACACATATATACAAATATGTATTTATATATAAAGTAACTATTTTAAAAATAATAAAAATTACTTGAAAATCAGAAACTTGTCACTTCAATAAATACTGCATTAGAATGGCCGATGTACCAACATTATGCCTATATAATATATATATATATATATATATATATATATATATAATTCATGAAAAAGCTTTTAATATGGAAATTCAATGTTCTTTTTTCTGGAAAAAAAAATAGAAAAAAAAACAGACTTTTAAAAAATCTCAATTCCATTAAAGACTTTAGGCATTTAGGCAAAAATACTCTCTTACCCTGAAAAAAAAAAAAAATGAAACAGCCTTTTAATAGTGCAAAGCTACTGACATCATTTTATTTTTTTTAATTTATTTTTTTAAATTTTTTTTTTAATTTCTTTTCAGTGTATCAGAATTCATACATAGTTTTACACCACACCCAGTGCTCCATGCAATGCGTGCCCTCCACAATACCCACCACCAGGCTCCCCCAACCTCCCACCCCCCGCCCCTTCAAAACCCTCAGGTTATTTTTCAGAGTCCATAGTCTCTCATGGTTCATCTCCCCCTCAATTTCCCTCAACTCCCTTCTCCTCTCCATCTCCCCATGT
>PISX010032615.1:0-16121 GCA_004024625.1 Mellivora capensis
GAGAGAGAGAGAGAGAGAGAGAGAGGAGGAGCTGAGAGGGAGGGAGAGAGAATGTGAAGCAGGCTCCATGCTTAGTGCAGAGCCCGAATGGGGACTTGATCTCACAACCATGAGATCATGACCTGAGCTGAAACCAAGCATCAGACACGTGACTGACTGAGCCACTCACACGCCCCTGGGCCTTTTTCTAAGGTCTCCTCCCCAGTTTTCCCCTTGGTGCCTCCCCCAGCAAGCTGTCCCAGGAGGCTGCCCTACCAGGATGCAGACATCCGGCAGATCGCGGTTGATGACGGCGATCAGATCGAGCAGGGGGTCGTACGTGATGCTGTCGGACGTGGTGTATGGGCCACAGGCTACCAGGACCATGTTTTGCTCAAAATCTAAGACAGAAAGGATCATAAGGTATTGATTAGAAGATAATGGGATGGTGGGAGAAAGGACAGTTAGGGAAAAATGCCACAGGATTCAATTAATTGAGAGTCTATGTGTACAACTCTGAGGAATCCAAGATCTCATCCCCATCCACAAAGAATACTCCACCAGCTGCTAGAGACAGGGAAGTATGCGAGTAACTAGGGAGTGACAGGCAGTTTGCTAGCAGCACACATGAGCGATGGGAAGAAGCAGCAATCAGGAAAGACCCGATCAAGGTGAAATTTGCTCATGCCTTTCCCCTATTTTTTTATTATGACAAAGCACAAATAACATAAAATTTGCCATCATCACCATTTTTAAGTATACATTTCAGTGGCATAAAATAAATCCAGAATGCTGTGCAATCATCACCGCCATCCATTCCCAGAACTCTTTCATCTCATGAAACAGAAACTCTTGTCTCCATTAAACACGAACTCCCATTCTCCCAGGCCCTGACCACCATTCTATTGTCTGTCTCTAGAATTCTGGGTACTCTAAGTATCTCATGTAAGTGGAATCATACACTATTTATCACTGGCTTATTTCACTTTGCTTATGCTTGTTAAGTAGAATTTTCCGGGAGCAAGGGCAGGGCAGGGACCTGGAGAGTGTGTGGTTTGAGGGAACATCTGTGGTCCAGTGTGGCTAGAGGACGTGGTCCGGTGAGGAGTTGAGAAAGACGGCCTGGGTGTGAGGTTCGGGCTGGGACTCCCGTGTGAGGTACAGAGGTGTGACGTTCGGCTACTTGTCTCGCACGACCCTTTCCCCACAGCATCGGCCTTCCTTTGGGAGAGCCAGCCCTCTCTCTCCTCCACCAGGCAGTCCGGGGGACTGTAAATTGGGTGTAATGTTGTCCCCTAGCCAAGAGCCAGGTGTGTGATCAGTCTGAGCCATCCATACTCTCCTCTCTGGTTCTGGAATCTCGAGGTGAATCATTCAAGGAGAGAAGAAAAGGTGGAGGTGACCTTTTCCGGCCAGAGATAACTAGAAGAGAGCTGGGGAATTCCTGCTGGCTGGACACCTAGAGCTGCTCTGAAGTCTGCATTTCTAGCTCCCCGTCCTCACGAGGTAGCTGCACTTCCCCTAACAAATTCTCTTTTTCTTAGGTTAGTCTGAACCGGTTTCTGTAGCTTACACTGACAAAACCCAAAGATCCCTGACTTAACATGGAGTTGTGTTAGTTTCCTATGGCTGCTGTGACAAATTATCACAACCTTAGCGGCTGAAATCAAACACGTATTTATGATTACGGTTCTGGGGGTCAGAAGTCCCATAATCAAGGTTCTGGCAGGGCTGCATTCCTTCTGGAGGCTCCAGGAGAGAGGTTTCCTTGACTTTTCCAGCTTCTAGAAGCCACCTACATTTCTTGGCTCAGGACCCCTCTTCCATCTTCCTAGCCAGCAGCCCACCTTTCCTACTTTTGATGTGGATCGTTCCGCCCTCCCCCTTACAAAGACCCTTGTGATGACACTGGGCCCACCCAGAATCCAGAATAATCTCAGATTCTTAAGTAAAGGACACCTGTGAAGTCCCTTCTGCCGTAGAGAGAAACACAGTCCCCGTCCGAGGAAGTAGGTCGTTACTTGTCCACCAGAGCAGGAGTGCCGTGAAGCGAGATCGAGGGTTCAGGGAGATGAGTCTGTTTCACGCACTGCTAGGGCAGGGGACAAAGTTAAATCTGGTTCTGAGGAGCCTACAGGAGATGTAAACCCTGGAGGAGAGCAAGTGCCAGCGGACGAGGGCCCATGTCTTATTCTGTGTCTCCAAGTGCGTCGCTCAGTACCTCGGTCAAAACCGTTTGTTCATAACTAATTCCATTGCTTCCAGAGGCTTCCCTGGCACACGGCTCAGGCTCCGGGCATCTCAGCCATGTCAGTTTCATTCCGCCACTCACAGTGGATCTAATACCACCACGTCCGCTGGTTCGTTGCCAGAAACCCGGATCTTCTGATGCAACATGCAATGTCATAAACCCCAAAATTTCATTCCTGATTCTAGGTCACCGCCAAGAACGCCCTCATCACGCACCATTACTGTCCTCAACAGTCTTCTGCTTTGCTTCCAAAAATGCTCTGAATGATTTTGAAGCAGTCTGTTAAAATTTTTTTTGTCCTTTCCCATCCAGATTAGTTACCAAATAACTATAGGCCTCCTTAGAAATTAGAAATTTGTCTTAAAAAAAAAAAAAAGATTTTATTTATTTGAGAGAAAGAGAGCATGAGCGCAGCAGGGAAGTGGCAGTGCCAGTGGGAGTGGGAGAAGCAGACCCCTGCTGAGCAGGGGGCCTAAGATCATGACCCAAGCTGAAGGCAGACACTTAACTGACCGAGCCACCCAGGTGCCCCAGAAATTTGTCTAACTTTTTAATAAACTTTCAATTTTGGAATAACTTTAGAAGAATAGGAAAGTTGCAAAGATAATACCAAGTTCTTGTATATATACCCTTCCCCCCATGTCCCCGAACGCAGGCACCCTGCCTGACTGGGTGCATCTGTCAAAATGAATCCGGGGGCACCTGGGTGGCTCGATAAGTTAAGCAACTGACTCTTGGGGCGCCTGCGTGGCTCAGTGGTTTAAGCCTCTGCCTTCGGCTCAGGTCATGATCTCAGGGTTCTGGGATCGAGCCCCACATCGGGATCTCTGCTCAGCGAGGAGCCTGCTTCCCCTTCTCTTTCTACCTGCCTCTCTGCCTACTTGTGATCTCTGTCAAATATATAAATAAAAATCTTAAAAAAAAAAAAAAAAAAAAAAGCATGTGACTTGATTTCAGCTCAGGTCATGACTGTGAGATCATGCTGTGTGGGGCGTGCCTTCTGCCCCCTTCCGCCCAATCCCTACGGACTGCGTGCATGCTTTCACTCCCTCAAATAAACAAATAAATCTCTAAAAACAAAACAAAACAAAATGAAGGAATTCATGCTGGCTTATTATTGTTAACTCCTGACTATTTGGGGGTCACTAGGTTTTCCATAATGTCCCTTTTCTCTTCCAGGATCCCACAGCACATTGAAAGAAATTCCTTTTAAAACATTCCTATTGGGCGCCTGGGTGGCTCAGTGGGTTAAAGCCTCTGCCTTCGGCTCAGATCATGATCTCAGGGTCCTGGGATCGAGTCCCGCATCAGGCTCTCTGCTCAGCGGGGAGCCTGCTTCCCTTCCTCTCTCTCTCTGCCTGCCTCTCTGCCTGCTTGTGATCTGCCAAATAAATAAATAAAATCTTTAAAAACAAACAAACAAAAAACCATTCCTATTTGGTCTTTTATAAAGTAACTTCCAGATACAGATGGCATGCCTCGTGTAGCCAGAACCCAGGTGGTCAGGCTCACTGGACTCAGACCCCGGCCTTCCAAAGGGCCCGGGAAGCCACCCCTCCGCTGTCCTTCCTAGCCTCTCCCGGGGTGCTGCCAGGCACGGCTTGCAGCTTTCTCGGGGCCTGAGGAACCCAGATCCTCCCCCACCCTCGCGGTTAGCAAAACAATGTTTGAACCCAAACTCACCTCCATCCTCTTTGGTGGGCTGATAAAATGGAAGTGGTAGACCCTTAAAAACAGGAGAAAAGCGAAACTGAGTTCCTGGTTGAACAAAAAACAAAAAACAAAAAACAAAAAACAAAAGGGAGGGGGTGGGCCCTGAATGTGGGTAGGGAACCGCAGCATTGGCAGATGGGGAGGGAGGGCTGAGGTGTGGAAGGAAGAAAGCGGCCTCAGTCTTGCTCCCTGGAGCTCAAAGCTCACAGAACTGACGGAACCTGCCGTTTTCCTATACGGCACAGAGCGGCAAAGAAACTCAGGTAATGGGAGGTCACGGCTAAGCTTGTTAACACCCAGCAGAAGGTGGGAGAGCACAGGTGCCCGGAGTCCTAGTATTCTAGGCAAAACCCAAGAGCAGGGAATCTGCCATTTTTGCTCGAGTTATTTGCAAATCCGTGGAGGGCTACTGCCTAGAGCAGGGGTTGGCAAACTAGGGGCTTTGGGGCCCATCCGGCTACCGCCTGCTTTCACGAAGCTAGCCACACTCACTGATTTGCATGCTTCTATGGCACTTCTGAGCCACCAAAGCTGTCGTTGTGACAGAGACCGTAAGACCTGTAACACTTCAGATATTTACCATACGGCCCTTCACAGAAATGGTCTGCAGGGGGCCCGGAGGTAGTTTTCCATTCTATAGCTAGAGGATTGAGAAGCAAATAAATAGGTTCTCCCATGTTTCCAGGACGGACAGAATGGCCCATACTGTGTCTGCAGCAGAGGAGGAGGGAAGGTGGGGCAGTCACCCTCGTACCTCGTAGAGTTTGGTGGCAATAAATTTTCTACCAGTCGTGTTGATTCCTTCCATAATTACAACCTGAAGGACAAGAAGTAGAATGGGAGATAAACAAGAGATCGGCAATAAAACTATTTTGATAAAGTTAAAAAGTATGAAGGTACTGGGGCACCTGACCAGGTCAGTGGGGAGGACATACGACTCTTGGTCTTGGGGTCATGAGTTTGAGCCCCATGTTGGGGGCTATTTCACTTAAAAAAACATCTATTAAGTACTAACTGCACCTATCTCATTTTGTAATTAGAAACTCGGGGGTATTTTTCTAGAAAACAAATTAAGAGGGTTGTGCCAGTAATAATAATTATGCTCCATACGGATGATCTAATTTTTTGTAACAATCCTATGAAGTAAGAAGTATTATTTCCATTTTACAGACGAAGACACTCTGCTTCGAGGTGATAAGGAGCTTGGCCACAATGACAGGCCATGCTGGGGCGGAGCTGGAGGTGGAACTGGGCAGCAGGTCCCAGGGCTGAGGTCAGAGCATTCGGGGAAATCTGGAATCCATACACTGGTGTCTGCCCTTGGGCCAGTGCTCCCGCCACGCCTCGTGAGAGTGCGAGGCAGCCCGGGACGCAATGTTCATCCTACCACCGCCCTGGACACACGCTACAGAGTACACAGCACGTGTGCGTCCCATCTCACCTGTCCGGGAAACAGGGAATATTCTTTGAGCTCAGATAAGTCCACTGGAATCTGAGCCCCCGAGGAATGTTCCCGGTCCCCCTCGAGAATCACGGACTTGCTGTTCAGCTTCCCGTTGGTGTCACAGCCGACCTGGCCCAGCAGAGTGATGGGCTCCTACCGAAGATGTAACATACGCGTGACAGTCTTGGGGGCAGGAGCTCGAAATCTGGGGACACCAGAATGGACAGCGGAGCAAATCCCAAGCAGGAAAGATTTTTTGGCCGGGCCACCCTACTGACAAGCATCACCAGTGACTCTCAGGGCATCTGGTCCGCCCACCCACCCACTGCTTGAGGCCCTCTAAGTGGTCACCTAAGCTTGGGCAACTCTAGTGAAGGCAAACCTGGTTTCTGCGCCCCAAGGCAGCCCACTGCATCTCTGGATAGTTTCAAACATTAACAGCTGACGTCTGTTGATGTGGTACTGAATACCAGGCACGTTCTAAAGGCTTACGTGTATTAACTTGTTTAATCCTCGCAACGATGGTGAAGTGGACACTATTTCTGGACCCACTTTACAAGAGAGAAAAATCAGCAACAGGTTACGTAATTTAGTTAAGGTCAAAGTGTGGGTCAAGTCTGGGTTTGAAGTGTGGCTCCAGAGCCATATCCTTAACCACACATGGTATTGTCTCTTAACAGGAAATTCTTCTTCAAATTGAGCTGAAATGTCTCTCTCTGGCTTCCTCTGTCCTGTTCCCATTCCTGGGGGCAGACTGAGGAAGTCCAACCTTTCCCCACAAGACCATGCATTGCTGCCTCCCCTCCACTGCTTCCTCCCAAACTTCCTTATATGACATGTTTTTGTGTATCATCCGCAAGTGGTCAATCTTCTCTGAATGCAAACAATGACAGAAATGCCTTAAGGAATCTTCTAGAATACATTTCCCCTTAGGTTAAAAAATGTTTCAGGGGGGTGCCTGGGTGGCTCAGTGGGTTGAGCCTCTGCCTTCGGCTCAGGTCATGATCTCAGGGTCCTGGGATGGAGCCCCGCATCGGGCTCTCTGCTCAGCGGGGTGCCTGCTTCCCCTTCTTTCTCTGCCTGCCTCTCTGCCTGCTTGTGATCTCTGTCTGATAAATAAATAAAATCTTAAAAAAAAAAAAAGTTTCAGAGAGAAAGCACTAGAACATATGCCAGATTAAACCACAATTAAAGATATTACTGGCAATGGTTAATCGGTAAGGACAGACTCCAAACTAGGGGAGCGACTATGGGTCACTGCTCCTGGAAACCCTACCCTTGCTGTTGTCCTCATAACCTGATCACTGAACACTTCTGTCTGTGGGAAATCTCCAGGGGGCTACCTGCCTCACCACTAAAAAGGAGAAGGCCTCAGTCTTTGCTTACGTAGAAGACCAAGTGCTCAACCAAGACAGATGTTCTAACTAGAACCTAGACAAGAAGTAAAAAAAGGAGCAAGGATGCCTTTTTACCATCAGTTTAAAAATACAATATTAGGGAGCTGGTTGGCTCAGTGGGTTAAGCGTCTGCCTTCAGCTCAGGTCATGATCTCAGGGTCCTGGGATCGAGCCCCGCACCGGGCTCTCTGCTCAGCAGGGAGCCTGCTCACCAACCCCCCCTCCCCCGCCCCGCCGGCTTGTGATCTCTTTCTCTCTGTCAAGTAAATAAATAAAATCTTTTTTTAAAAAAAATACAATTTTATTTAGGAAGGACTATTAAAACGATTCTTACTTGAGCTGGGACCAGAACAGGAGCAAAAGACTCAATCTTGTAATGTTCCTTGAGTTCACTGCCAAGTTCCTCTATCTTACAGGTCAGAACTGAAAGCCCAGAGGGGAAAAAGTATTGTGTTTAGGACATTTCACTTGTAAGGGGAGAAGATACAGCGCATTGTAAAATATTGAAGTCAGTCAATTTACAGAAGTAGGAGGTGCCCAGGACTTCCTTCTAAAGCCCTAGCCAATCTCCCAATATCTGGTGGCTGAAATTTGGCCACAGATCACGTGGCACACTCCCCGAGAGTCAGCACGGATGCCCACATCCCAGCCTTCCTTTCCTTCTGGTCATCAGTGAGGTTTAGGGCAAGTCAAGTCCAACCTGGAGAATCTTCCATTCTTTACAAGGAGGACACCACAAATGTCTTTGATTTTCATTGGCTTCTACACAGTTCAAATAGCTGTCACTGGGAAATGGTTATGTGCTTTCTCTTTAGGGAAGCGAAGTGACTTGGGAGAATTGCTGAGAGGGTCACGTCCTGTCCCTCCACTGCTAGGGGCATCCTGAGGACATCTACGAACTTCTGTATTCAAAGGCGACCTTGGAACTTGTTCTACCGGCCTAGCTAAAGCTTTGTTACTTACTCTACGCCTTTCCAGGTAGTTTTATATTCTCCAGAATCGCAAAGAGATAAACAATTACCGTCTCGAATATCTGGAAGCTTCTGGAACATTGATTTGTAGCTCCCGGTGAGTGACTCTGGACCCCCCAAGACCTTCAGGCTGAGGTTACCGGCCCCTCCTCTTCCAGACCAAGACACTCCCTGTGCTGAGCCAAAGGAGGTAACCACTTCTCCTCGGTTATTTCTTGAGTTGTATTTCTGAGAGGGAGTAGCACTGATTGGAAGCAAAAGAGATGAGCATTACTGTATTCCTATTTGAAGAGTGAGGCTAAGAAAATGAGGTAACCTTTTGGAAAGGGGGACTGGAGAAATGTCAAGCTGGCCTCACATTTTATAAATCTTATCAGCTTAATGGGGTTGGATATATCCAGACCTTTAAGGAATTTCAGGAATGAGGGTAAGTTTAGAGACAGAGACATATTTCAAAAGGTTTCTCCTGGACTACAGCTAAACAAAGCATAACCAAACTGAATCCTGGATTGATTAAAAAGCGAGTTTGAAGTACCACTTTCTTTTCTCTCTTACAACTTTTTAAAAGACCTTTTTTTTATTAGAGAGAAAGAGAGGGAACAAGCAGGGGAGGGACAGAGGCAGAGGCAGACTCCCCGCTGAGCAGGGAGCCTGACGCAGGGCTCAATCCCAGGTTCCTGAGATCATGACCTGAGCTGAAGGCAGACACTCAACCAACTGAGCCTCTCAAGGGCCTCTCTTATGATTTTTTTTCCTGCACTTAATAGAACACTCTAGAACCCGGCTATGGATAAGCCCAAAGTTGCTGTGCATCTCTAATACCGCACAACACAGCTCAAGGTAGACACCACACTGAAATCAAGGTCAAAGGACTTAATCAGCTCCCCGTGTGTGCAGATGGGGCTGTACTAAGTTCAGCCAGCTGGTGGACAACCGTTCCCACTCTCCCAGGCCCAGCTGACAAGCTCTCGTATTTCCACGGCCCGCCTGGTAAATAAGAACACGGAGGTCACTGAGCTCCCCGGAAGGCCGTGCGGGCCTTCCACCCCCTGGCTGGGAACGCAGCAGGCACGAGCTCGCTCTCAGACGGTCTGCCCCTCGGGGCCCGAGCTCTGCAGGCTCCAGTTTCATGGGCGAAACCGCAACCGGAGCCATCGTTCCTGCTTCCCACAGAGGCTCCGGGAGAGGAGCTCGGTTAGTGAGCTCGGCCCCTGTGCTGCCTCTACCTGAATAATTTACAGGTCACGCCCATAAATTACAAAACCAGTTTCTGATGTCAGCTTTATTAGCGTGCATTAAAGAGTGCCGAGGCAGCGCAGGGCCGCCTTCTCTGAGCTCCTCCCCGCGTGGCCCCGTGGGACAGCCATCACTGCTGGCCCCTTAGTGCCGGGACACTTCAAGGGACTGCTTATTTAGAGAGCGGGGCTGCTGTCACCGTGCTGGCTCGGCTGATGAGAACTGTCTCTACCCAGCAGGTTTCAAAGCTGCCCTCGCACGTCCAGAAAGCTCACTTCCCAAACCCGTTTGAGAACTCCCGAAAGCAGGAGTGGACCATGCTAGGGAAACTGTCCTTCCGAGTCCCATGGCCGCACTTCTGGAGTGACCGCTGTCACCTCCTTTCTCAAGCGACAGAGCTGGACAATCTTCAGCTCTGCTCTGTCGACAAGGGGCCCACGGCACAGGCAGTTCGAATTTCCCTAAACAGTTAACGTGACGGGTCCCTGGCCTGACGCGGCAGCACCAAGCTTCTCTTCCACCCGGCGGGGCCATCGCCTATGGAATGCGCTAACAGGAGACATGTCATTTATGGATTTCAAAAAAATCACGTGTGATCTTTGTGGATTTACGTGCAGAGGTGGCAGCAGGGATAAAAATGCGAACTAAGTCCGTGTAGATGCACGGTGACAGGCAAACTCTCAGAAACTAGTTGTAACCTGAGAGAGGAACAATAAGCAGGTTATCCAACAAGATGAACACAGATACATGCTTTTCTTTTTGAAAAATAGACGCTGTGGGAGCGCCTGGATGGCTCAGTAAGTTAAGCATCTGCCTTCGGCTCAGGCAGGTCATGATTCTAGGCTCCTGGGATCGAGCCCCACATCAGGTTCTCTGCTCAGCGGGGAGCCTGCTTCTCCCTCTCCCTCTGCCTGCCGCTCCCCCTGCTTGTGCTCTCTGACAAATAAATAAAATCTTAAAGAAAAAGTTGATACAATAGATGAAAAGAAGAAGAACAAGGAGCAGAAACCCAACAACAACAGAGCTAACAGAGGCAGATGGGAACCTCTCTGTCTCCCTTGGCAAGACTCCCAAGACTCACGGACTTCTGAATAGACAGGTTGTTTTCCGGAGAAGGTATCTGTTCCTGATCTGGGAAATGAGCCCCAGAAAAGTGGGTGGAAAGTGAGTTTCCTTAACGACTGGAAGACACAGTAATTTTCCACACAGGAAGGGAAGGCAGGGAGGGCAGACAGCAGTAAGCCCTCGAGCCAGACACCACAGAGCCACACGCTCACCTGCACGGAGTCCCTCACTCCCGAGGGTCAGTCCCCCGACAACCACAGAAAGGGGAGGGCCGGCCCGCTATCCGGCAGCTGGATTCATTCTGATCCGTACCTTGGAGAGAAACTCGACGGCGAAAGGAGTTGATGGGGGCTCCGAGTAGACACAGTCCGTTTCGTTAGGGGGGTTTCTGGGGTGGTGATAGCTCGCTTCTGAGACCCCTAGTAACAAAACAGAAAACGAGATCCCAGTCACCAAAGACCCAAGCTGCTACCCGAGGGTACGGCCACTTAGGAAGAAAAGCACGGTCGGTGCTCGGGTGAAGGGCACAAGGTAGGGCTGGGCTGGTTCCCTTCTTAAGGCCCCATCTCCAAGCATAATCCCATATAGAAATCCTCAGCAGCTATCACCAAATCCATCGGAATCCTGTCCCCATTTTGAAGGCAATTATGAAAAAGTATCAACATCTCCCAGAAAGGACTGCCAGGCAGGCAACCTATCCTGTCAAACTGTTCATGTGGTCACTTTCTTCCCCCACCCCTTCGCTTTGGAACAGCTAGAAATTTTAATCTGCACAGACACATTTTCCTGAGAAGGGGTGGGACCCCATTACTACTCATTTTGGCAAAATCCCCTGCACGTTTTCAAAATTAGAGAAGGGAAATGACTCCGGGAAGATAACGTGGTTGAGCTTGTAGTCTGAGTGTTTAGCAAACGTCTCACTTCTGTTGGTCACTTCTGTTCTCGGGCTTTTGCTCATCAACAGGAATCCAAAGGTAAGCCCAGGACCGAGACCCGCGGCTCCGATATCTGTTGCTCCCCAGAGTCTAGGACAGCTGACTGGGGCAGAGCAGGGGTAAACTCTTTGCCGGAACCACAACCAGGAGGCCGGCTGCTCTGCAGAGGATTCCCTGCCCTTGGGCTCCTCCTGGCTGCGCACCAAAGTCATGTCACCACAGCCGCCCGCTGGTGATGACTGGGGACAAACCCTGGAGAACAGACGCGAGGCCATTATCAAGTAGCTGGGACAGAAGTTAGGTTTTAAAAAGACCCTGATGCTACCGCTCTTGTACAATAACCAATTTATAATACTCCTCTCTATTTTCATATTTTCCAATTTAAAAAAATATATAAATTCTAATATTTACAATCTTGGTTTAAATATAAACCTTTAGGGACGCCTGGGTGGCTCAGTTGGTTAGGCGGCTGCCTTCGGCTCAGGTCATGATCCCAGCGTCCTGGGATCGAGTCCCACATCGGGCTCCTTGCTCGGCAGGGAGCCTGCTTCTCCCTCTGCCTCTGCCTGCCACTCTGTCTGCCTGTGCTCGCTCATTCTCTCTCTCTCTCTCTCTGACAAATAAATAAATAAAATCTTTAAAAAAAAGATATATAAACCTTTATCTGAATATTACATTGTTTTTTTCACACTATACTATGAACATTTTCCCACAGACTTTGTCCTTTTTTAGTAGCTGTGATTGAACTCATACATACAAGGGTTGCCGTGAATTCTTCCCTACTGCTGGGTGAATGGGTGCTTGTACCTTTGGCTGGTCCTAAATAACGCTGATCCCAGGCCCATCTTTACACAGACGGCTTCTCCCATAATTCAGATGACTTCCTTAGGAGAGATTCTAACTAGGGACAGTTACCGGACCAAAGGATGGGTAAGATTTTATGGTGTCGGTGTATTTTCTCAAACTAATCTCCTAAATGACTCTTGTCATCCACAGAGGCTGTGGAACTCTAGGGCCAAGGTTGGGAGGGGGTATTTCAAGAGAAGGACAGTCCGTCTCCCAGGACATGGCGAGAGGATGGGAGACAGGGCAGTTTCATGGCCTTTGTCCTCAGCGCTAGCAGCCGAACCCGATGGCGTCAACAGACCAAGTCCAGTCGGACTTCTCAGGGACGCGCTCACTCTAACCACGCTCAAGAGATCTGCTGTTAACACTGCACGTCTAGGCATTTGCAGTGAGAAATGCCGGGACCGAGGACCTGGGGCAAGCACAATTCTCATACCACCCAGAAAGCCAAATTACAGCCCAGGCTGCCAGTTTATTCATTTACTAGAAAACCGATTTATGGCGAGTGCAGAGGCAGAAGAATAGTTGTTAACTGCACGAGTCAAACATTCAATGATGATCGGAGAAGGCCACGGGGATGCGCGGCTCTATGCCACGGCCACGCCTGCCGCGGAGACCCAACAAGGGTCTGGCAAGCTCGCTGTGCACTGTTTGTGAGGGGGGAAGGCCAATGTTTGGCCCCATGACTACACAGTCAGGAGGCCACTGATGTATGGCCTAACGATGGCTGAGCAGTTTCCCTGGGATAGGTACAAATCTAGGTATTTCACGTCCCCCTGGGCCAGACCCACGTGGCGTCCCCTCTGAGCTTTCCACACGTCTTTGATCTTGTTTGCTCATTTTGGTCCAACCCACGTAACTCAGATTCCGCGGTCACCGGCTGTGATTCCTGAGTGTCTGTGGCAGGAACGGGCATCCTAAGGACGGCATTCCTGTCCCCGGAAGGGCATATACTCCCCTGGGAAACCAAGTAAATTTGCATCTGACCTACGCGTCGGGCCACGGAGCGCTGGGGGACCACGAGTCAGTCCCCAAGAACACGCTCAGCTCGGGACATACAGACAGATCACCCATGCTGGAGCCGTGAGGCCGCCACATGAAGCAGCCCCCCCCAGGGTCTGCAATCCCGGCTGGTGCTCCTTAGGGAGCCAAGCAACCGTCCTTCCTCAGAAGGTCTGTCCTTCAACGACGATTGACACTGCCAGGCTCTGGGAAAACAGCGGCGAACGCAGCCGCGTCTCTGCCCTCAGGGAGCTTCTGTTCTAACACAGGGAGGCAGCCTGAAACAGAGCAGTAAATAAATACACAACCTGCCTCGCGTTAGTAGGCGCCACGGGGAAAAGTAAAGCAGGAGAAGGAAACAAAGGCGGGAGAGTGGAGGGGATCGCTCTCGGCGGCGGGTTTGTTCCCTCAGATAGGGGACAGATGAGGCGGACACGCGTCTGGTGTGTCTGAAGAGCAGAGAGACCGCCGGAGCGAGGAGGAGAGGGAAGTGGACAAGGGAGTGGGGCCAACTCAGACAGACGCTCACACACCTCCTGAATGTTATCGGGGAAGACGAGAGCCGGTGGAGGGCGGTGAGCCCCCAAACCTGGCCTGACTTGCGCTGGAAAGGAGCACGGCACACGGTGGCCGCTGTGGCTCAGAGGCGGACGCAGCAGAGAGCAGCCAGCGCAGGGAGCTGTCCTGCTCATCCGGGAGAGGACTGTGCTGGGGACCTGGTGGCAACAGGTCCCGGTGCACAAGGGGAGAAGGCTGGTGGATGAGCTGGGAGGGGGGCGTGAGAGAGACGGAAGACTCAGGGAGGTCTCCAAGGTTCCTGGCCTGAGCAAACCCAGGAATGAAAGCACTTTTTAGCAAGACATGGGTTCTAGGACAGGACCATCTCTAGGGGGAAAATCAAGCGCTGATTGTATATCTCTTCAGTTTTAAGCTAAGGAAAATCGCGGCGTGTCCAAGCAGTAGGTTATGTGCGCCTGTCTTGTGCCAGCAACTTCACAGGGCGTGTTTTGTGTTCCTGCTCTCCACAGGCACACCTAAACTGCTTGCCTTCTTCCTCACAATGCAACTTGACTTTGAAAAATTAAGGCTTCCTCCGTGTTTATAGATTTCTACAAATTTATTTTGAGCTTCCTTTTTTTTTTTTTTTTAAAAGATTTTATTTATTTATTTGCCAGGGATCACAAGTAGGCAGAGAGGCAGGCCAGGACCCCAGGCAGATCCCAGGACCCTGAGATCATGACCTGAGCCGAAGGCAGAGGCTTAACCCACTGAGCCACTCAGGTGCCCCTGTTTTTTGTTTTTTTTAAAGAGAGATTTTTTTTTTTTTTAGATTTTATTTATTTTTTCGACAGAGAGAGATCACAAGTAGGCAGAGAGGCAGGCAGAGAGAGGAGGAAGCAGGCTCCCTGCGGAGCAGAGAGCCCGATGCGGGGCTCAATCCCAGGACCCTGAGATCATGACCTGAGCCGAAGGCAGAGGCTTTAACCCACTGAGCCACCCAGGCGCCCCTATTTTGAGCTTCTTGAGGGCAGAGCCCAGCCATGCCTGTTCTTTCCACCACTGCTCTCCCGGCGTCTGGTACAGAGCCTGGCACACGGCAGCTGGTCAGTAAATGAACGGGAGCATCGGGATCTTAGAGATAAGGAAGCTGCAGCTCAGAGGGATAAAACAACTCACCCAAGGTCCCCTAGGTCTTCTGACACAGGCTTTGACGCCAATACTAGTCCATATTCCACTACCCTGGCCTACCCCTCACGCTGGTGTCCAACACTGGAACCGAATCATTCAGTTACAGCACCTCCACCGGATACAACGCTCTGCCACTTTTACAAAGAGTAATAATGGAGAAACTGTATTTATGAACATTTTATGATGCTCATGCTAGTTGAAAAAAGGCAGGATAGCTCTATGGTTCCAAGGAGTGCCATTATGTAAACAAGGCTATGCCTGTGACAGGAAAGGACGACGTGTAAGTGGAAACACAGTAGGAACTGTATGGGTGGCTCCTTTTCTCCCTCAGAACTTCACATGTCATGACACTGTTTTTAGAATAAAGAAAAAAGGCTACTTGTGGGAAGCGATCTCCAATATACACTGACCTTAGAGGGTGTGGTGTAAGAGTCCAAGAGGCTCTCTTCTTCCTCCTCCACTTCGATTCTACAAACAGTGCTCAGGAAAAACAGACTTCCACCCAAAATCGAAGGCAAGGGTCGATTAAACAAGAAAACCGACTAGTAGGTACTCATTATTTGTTTTTTAAATCATGCAAATTACAAGACACAGCACCCGGCTTTCTATAAAGACCAGCAGCAGGAAAGGATACAGCTCTTGGATGGAAACAATGTCTCTGGCTCCGGCGTGCCCACCATCCCTGGGCGCTCTGGACAACTTTTTGCTCAGACACTGAGGGATAAAAGATAATGAATGTATTATTCCATAGTCAAGTAACAGAGGAGGCGTGTTCCACAGCTGTGAGGTAATAACAGGCATTCAAAATACAATCTAATATATAAAATTCCTCCAAGTAAGAGTTAAGTCAAGACCACGCACAGCAGGCTAGCAAAGAAGAGTTCTCCTGGGACTGTTTGCAACTGCTCAAAGCTAACACCACCACCGATTTGCTGAAGGCCTACATATCACCCAACACACTGTTTTAGGGGATTCTGACCCACTCTCATCTAATTCTTACAATAACCATAAAAAAAAATGGGTCATTAGAACCAGTAACAGAAGAGGAAACGGACGCTCAGGGACAGACGTTGTGTGGCCTGTGCCCCCATGCACACTGGGACCAGAGTTCAGCTGTGTTTCTGAAGGCCACACTCGTCTCACACCACCCCCCCGCGAAGAGGAGGAATGGAGAATTTCATTATTAGTTTCCTTACATTTTGTTCTTACCTCATGCTCAAAAGAGTTCAGGATCTCTGGAGTGAGGCCAACTTTCCCTGTTCTGGTGCAGAAGGCTATCAGCTCGGCTACCATGCCCTCCTCGTTCTGTCCGTACAGGAGGCACAGCTCCACCACTGCGGAAAGGGAAAGTGGGCAGGTGAGACCACAGTTCGTTTCTTGCAGCTTCCCTCCCGGGAAAAGTGAAAACAATCTTTGATTTCTTCAGTCAATGTTTCCTCAGCACCCACTGGTGCCAGGCCCGGTTCCAGGCATGAGAATATAGCAGTGAACAACAGAGAAGAATCCTTATCTCCACGAAGCTTACTCTTGGAGACAGAAAACAAGGAAGTAAAATCTGTGCTATGTTAGATGGTTCAAAAATTGCTGTGTACA
>PISX010032616.1:0-15999 GCA_004024625.1 Mellivora capensis
TCGCTTTCGATTCACTTCTCCGCCAGTCCTACCTTTCAGAAAGTGGTCGATTTCCTGTTTCCAGAATTGCTGTTCTTCCTCTCTTCGATCTCCTGTTGGATTTGTAGGTGTTCGCAGTGGTTTGATAAGCTCTCTAGCTGATCTCCTGCTGCCTGATGTCGTCTCAGCTGCTACTTCTCCGCCATCTTGCTCCTCCTCGGTAATTGTCATTCTTAAAAAGAGATGGAATAATGATGACTGACGTGTTTGTTTTGGTGGGTGAGGGCAGACCAAAAATGTCTGAGGTCATTGTATTCTCTTAAAATTTAAAAAAAAAAAAAAGACTCCAAAATTTCTCTCAGCCTCATTCCTATGTTTAGCAACTATTAGAGACAGTAAAGTTCTCTCTGTGTCAGTTCCTGAGCTCTTTTATGAAATGTAATCACTGGGTCTATATGGCACAGCCTCCTTAAGCTGATACTGCTTTGCAATTCCAAATAACCCAACTTTCATCAGCCGACTGGAATCTCTATTGTCCTTTAATA
The DNA here is from genome assembly GCA_004024625.1 of Mellivora capensis. Classification (NCBI taxonomy): domain Eukaryota; kingdom Metazoa; phylum Chordata; class Mammalia; order Carnivora; family Mustelidae; genus Mellivora; species Mellivora capensis. The sequence goes on from PISX010032616.1 coordinate 525, forward strand.
AAAGTAGAATTTAAATCAACAGTAAAGCCCTGATAGCTCACAGTCCCAATTCCATGTGTTTTAAGTTTTACTGAATTTAGCAATAAAGAATGTTTAGTGATTGGTTATATTTATTCCAGGAAAAGTATTTTTGCCTTTCAAGGTAAGCTATAATATGCTTATACCACAGCAGGTTGGTTTCTAAGTACTGAGATTCATTATTGATGTCTTATAGTGGGGAAGGTAAAAGTTTTCCCACTCAAAATTCAAATTCAAAAAAAGAAAAATTCAAAAAAAAGGAATAAATCCTTAAATTTTAGGACTTTGATCTTTGAACTCATGGGGTTGCAGACTTTTGAAGTATGCCTTTGTATATATCTGGCTCTCACTCTTGTGGTTGCTAGGAGACAACATTCCTTAGGCTGAATATCCTACTTGTTGTCCAATTTGGTCACTAAGAGTGTTATGGTAGAGTTAATTTTTAGATCTTTTTGAGAAAGCCACTTTCAGATTAAAATAATAAAAAAAAAAAGGCCACAGAGGGAGAGCCTGATTTACTCAACTACATGTCCTAGCCACTTTTTATCCCAGAATGTCTATTTAACGTCCATTTTACTCTTTTTATATTTGCATAAAGTATTTTTGAATCTTTAACTCTGCAAGCCACATTCTTTAGTATTGGGAGGTATTTATGATTTATTTGTACAACTCAGGAGGGCACATCTGGTCACGTATGTGATTAATTTGGAAAATGCAGTGGGCCTTTGTGTCTGTGGCCTTGCCTGCACACTCAGCACATGGTCCATAGTTATGGACACTCTAATGATAATCATGCCCCTTCCTCAGTGATCATCTTATTTTATATTTATAAAAACACATTTTATTAAAAAACTAATTTTAGATATTTTTATATTTGTAATTGATGCTTAATAATTTATATCTTGGCTGAATATGTATCCTGTTATAGGTACTTGACCATGTCCTCTGTTGTTTAACTCCCATGTGATTATTTAACAAAGGCTTCAATTTAGGATTTTGTGTGATATCTACATATTCAAAAAAATGAGACTGCTATTTCTAAGTTGCCTTTCTGTTTGTCTTTCTTTCTTTCTATTTGTACAGGGGGCTGGGAAGTCTCTGGTTTTGGCAATGTCACCTCCTCTGGACTTGATTTTTGTCATTGTCATCTTTGAAGAGGTTGATATGTTTCTTTCAAGGTCTCTTTCTAACTTTAGGGTTTAATAATTATTTACTTAGTCTGAATAGATTAGGTGCTCATTAAACTTTAGTGCTTATCGAGGAGTTAAGATAGCAGAGTAGTAGAGTGACCCTAAGCTTCTCTCATCCCTTGAACACAGCTAGATAGTTATCAAGTCATTCTGAACACCCAAGAAATCAATCAGAGGTCTGTGAAAACAAAAACTGCAAGTCTGTAAGTAGCCACCTTTGGAAAGTAAGAGATGTGGAGTTGACTTAGGGGAGATATAGCTGTGGATATATTTGTGGGGAGGGAGACTACTTAGAGAGGCTACCAGAAAGTATTAGAAGCCCTGGATTGAAAGAATGGGTAGCTCCAACATGCTGCATTGTTCACAGGCATAGAAGTGGGGAAGTTTGGACACAGGCAGAATGAATGCAGGGTTCTGAGAGAAACTGGGGACACAAGAGGGGTGATTGATTGCTCTTCCATGAGGGTACACTGAAGAGTAGGGGCACAGACTTTTAGCTTGGAGGCTAAAGATCAGGGCACCGCCATACTCATCTTGCCCAACAGCACTGTTAACCTTCAGGGAGCAAACCAATGCCACCCAGAGGAGTCTGGAGCTCCTTACACCAAGGCCCCCCACCCATGCCCTGGAGGCACATTTCCAGTGAAACAATTCAGCCAGAGAATCAGCGCAACAGACCTCTCTCCTAGAGGACCAGCACAAACAACTAGCTGACACCATGTCTACTGATCATGACCAACACCAAGGAAATACAATTTTAAGGACATATTATGAACAACTATATGCCAATAAATTAGTCAATATGGAAGAAATGGATACATTCTTGGAAACTTATGAACTACCAAAACTGAAACAGGAAGAAATAGAAACTCTGAACAAACCCATAACCAGCAAAGAAATTGTAGCAGTAATCAAAAGCTCCCCAAAAACAAGAGTCCAGGGAGAGATGGCTTCCCTGGGGAATTCTACCAAATATTTAAAGAAGACTTAATAGGATTCTTCTGAAGCTGTTTCAAAAATAGAGATGGAAGGAAAACTTCCAAATTCACTCTATGAGGTCAGCATTACCTTGATCCCCAAACTAGACAAAGACCCCAGCAAAAAGGAGAATTACAGACCAATATCCCTGATGAACATGGATACCAAAATTTACTCGCCAGGATACTAGCTAATAGGATCCAGTAGGACATGAAAAGGATTATTCACCATGACCAAGTGGGATTTATCCCTGGGCAGCAAGGGTGGTTCAACATTTGCAAATCAATCAATGTGGTATATCACATTAATAAAATAAAGGACAAGAACCATATGATCTTCTCAATTGATGCAGAAAAAGCATTTAACAAAATACAGCATCCTCTTAATTAAAACTCTCTCCACAGTGTAGGAAGAGAGGGAACATACCTCAGTATCATAAGAGCCATCTACAAAAAACCCACAGCGAATATCATTCTCAATAGGGAATGCATTTTATAAAGGAAAAATTAGTAAAGTAGTGATGCACCTTGTTAAATTTTGAAGCCTTTTTGAGAAAGTAATGAAGGGAGTAGGAGAAAGATGGTAATCTTTATTGAGCATTTCTTTACTAAATGGTTTTCACACATGCACATTTGTTTCTCATAACAACTTTGAACAATTAGGATTAATTTGCACATTCAGGTTTAGGTCTGAGTGTCACGCCTTCCTTCTGACTACACTGTTGAGATATAAAATCTTGCACGCCAACTGCAGGCATGTCAGAGGTGAAGAATGTGAGGTAGAGATGACTGTGTGGAAAAACGTGAAGTTTGGAATTATCGTTGACCCGAGTCTGAATCTTAGATATGTACACTGATGAGCCTCACTATGCCGTTTACCATGTTATTTTCTATGTGCAAACTTTTCTGAGCCATTGTCTTTTAATATATAAAATGTAGAAAACTATGACTAGTTTACGAATCGGGGGAGGGATAGAGTGAAATAGCATAGTTACCGTAAAGCATTTAGCACAGTACCTGGTAAGTCAGCAGTTACTCAATGTTAGCTCCCTAGTTCTAGTTTTTAAAAAAGATCCTAGATGTTCTCCATGTCAGTTGAGACTGAATGTAATTATTAGATACACATACAAGATGGAAAAGTGACTCTCTCTGGCCATGAGCAAATGACTGATTTGTTCTCTAGCCCTCACCCTCCAAGAGAATAATAAGGATGAGAGAGTTATCATTTAGTCACATCTATTCATAACTTAATAAATCAAATGCATTTTCCTTTTTTTCTTTTCTCCTTTCCTGGTGTCCACAAAAAGTGTTTGCCTTTATAAAAGATCTGAAGTAAGGCCTACTATGTGATAAGAATTGGGCTCCTTTCATTGTATAAGGAAATATTAAATACATAAATGCATTTATTTTATTCTGATTTAAATACTATATTTCATCAATAATAGCATATGTTTTTCTATATTGGCCACTGATAGCTGTTAAAAATAAGTTCATGAATGCCATTCAGACATTCATAGTTCTGAAAAAAGAACTCTAAGATATCATCCCAACACATTCTGTTATAAAAATGACTCTTACCTCCCTCTTTCCTGTCACCAAAATCGTCAAAGATCCTGTCAGACTTTCTTAGGCTAAATGAACTTACTTCCATGACGAATAATAAAAAAGGAAAGTTTTTTTTTTTAATAAGGGTCAAAGCAAATCTTCATGAATAAATTATGTATAGAAAAGTACTTAGAAAATTCACTAGAAAGGATCAATTATTTTCATTTATTTTCAGAAATAAAGAGTTTGAAGAAGCTGTTGATTTCTTCACTTGGGCTCTTAAAATTAATCCATGTTTTCTGGATGCTTATGTTGGACGGGGAAATTCTTACATGGAATATGGTCATGAGAAAGCCACCAAACAAGCACAGAAGGACTTTCTGAAAGCATTGCACATTAATCCAACATATATAAAAGCCAGAATTAGCCTGGGTTATAATTTGCAGGTAACGTTATATAACAATATATTAGCCCACAAAAGCCCCTTTTGGACAAGAGAAAGACTATATTTAGCCCTTTAGTGGTGATAGGGATATATATTCTTTCTTTGGTTGTGTATATTTTACCTTTCCCTTACTATCAGTATCCAGATTAGAGCTTCCAAAGGGTTTATTAGTTAGAGGGATCCTGTCTGGGGACCACATCCAGGGATCTGAACTACTAGTGAAGTGTGGACCCTTTGAACCCGAGTTTTCTTAATGCTTTACCTGACCCCCACACTTACAGACAACTTTTGAAATTTGCCTGATGAGTTTCACATATGAGAATGTGGCTAACATTTGTTTCACTAACTTATACTTGGGCCCCATAGGTATTGTCCTGTTGAATTAATGACAAGCTAGAGAGAATAAACACTGTACAAAAGTTCTGAAGTGGATTTTAGCCATGCACTGGGTCAGACAACCACTGTACAGGGATTTAGGTCATCTTCCAAATGGCAGGGAGCCCATCCTGGGAAGGCAAGAGACCAAGTGTTTGTCCTTTCAGCAAGATGGGAGAGCATTACTTGTTACCAAGTAGGTCTCTGAGTGATTTCTGGAACATTCTGACCTGACACATGCACTCACCAACCTATTTGCATTAATAAAATTTGTAGTGACATTCTTGGAATAAAGTGCTAAGTGTGTTATATTTTCCATGAAGGGGAACTGAGTGATTTTAAATCTTCTTCTTTTTTTAATATTTAAAATTTTAGACAATGGGCAAAAAATATGCTCAAATTATTATAATCTGCAGAAATTTTTGTTAATAATCTGCAATTAAAGTTGATTTTTTTAAAAATTGAAAATGAGTTTGGCTGATCCAATAATATTTGGTGATTTTTAGAATTGGTGGTTATAGTGAGGTATGCCCAAGAACTCATTAATAAGGGAAACAATTTGATTGCCCTCTGAGACTTAAGCATAAAATTAGCCATTATGGGATCACAGTAGACATTTATAAAGTCAATTGGAAGAGACAGGATGACTCCCAAAGCTGTAAGAGCTAACTGCAATCCAATGAAATGTGTTAACATCATCATTCATTGCATTCAGTAGGCATTTTACTGAGCACCTAAGATAGGGGCCTAGGGATACAGCAGTGAACCAAATATACTTGGTTCTTAAAGGGTTTACTACTTAGTAGAGAGATGAGTATCAAGCAATCATATGAAATTATTTAATTATACTCATGATACAAAGGAAAAGGATAGGTTTTAGAACAACTTATAACAAGGAAGCTTAGATTTGTTTAAAGGGAAGAGAGAACTTTTTGAGAAATTAACATTTAAATTGAGTGTGAAAGACTGGTAATCAGACTGAAGAGTTGAGGCTAGGACACAGTAAACAACCCATTCGAATGTCTTATGAAAGAGACAGAGGACCCAAATGTTGGAGTGTTATGGACGAGAAGAGAGTGTTGTAGGACAGGCTAGAAAGTGGAAAATGATTGGAGGTGAAGGCTTTGCAGGCCAGTTAGAAATGTCAGTATAATTAACCAAAGCAATGACATTAGATTTTTGTTTTATGAAGATGTCACTTGGTATGTATCAAACTGAAAGACGACTGAGAAACCCTCAGTAGGAAGAAAGATTGAATCAGGAAAGAAAGGACTGAGAAAAGAGAGGTAGAGAGGTTCACCCAAGTTCTGCCCAAGGGAAAGAATAACCATTTGTTCAACAAATTCTTACAGATTTCCCTACTATGGTGCCTCCCACTAGCGATATCGAGGTTAGCCAAAAAGGATTTCAGGAACAGATGACAGATATCCCATTGTGAGGCTGTTTGCAGTTTAATATTCTTATATTCCTTGTTTCTCCACTGAATTTCTTATGGCAGTGTTGATTTTCACCTAATTCGCCCAGAGGGAGAAGATTTGCCAGTTAAAGAACAGTGTGTAGTTATCTTACTAGTTTTATGCAAGAGTCACTGGGCTTAGTTTGGTTAATGTGAGTCAGCTTCTCAGCTTCTGAGATTCTGGTAAGTTGGATTTTTAGTCTATACATATAAAGGACAGACTCTGGACTCAGTGCATTTATCAACTCACTACTTTACACTGATGAGGTATTTAGTTGCTAGCTGGTGTTCTCCAGGAAATACTCAGATACCTTTCAATTAACAGTGCCCCTCTCCTAACTTTTTTTTCTTGTTTTCCAGTTGGTGCTAAGGTTTGTATAAACAGAAACTTGGCAGATTTAAATGCCTTTTCCATGGACTATGTATAGATACACTAAAATTCCAGATGCTGGTACCGTTTATCAAAATAGGTTTCACACCATTATTTTTTCTCTTATTTATTAAACATATTTATTTTATTATATTCAAGATATATATATATATAAACATTATATATGCATATAAAATGTTTAACTGGAGATTCAATGCCAGGCAATAAATATAATCTCTACCTATGTGCATGGAGTTCAGTGTAAACTTTGTGGTGGTGATTGTCAGAAGCATCTGTGTTTCATATAGTGGCCATGACTTTATGGTGGCCATGATTTTATGTTGTCCAAGACTGGCATAAGAGATGATTCTGACAATTAGATTTATTTTAATTAATTAAAATGTTAGCATAAATACTCCGAGGTAATTTAGCCAACCGAATGCACTCAGAGTACAATCTACTTCCTTGTTTAAAATAGGTTAGATTTAGCACAATATAAATTTACCCTTATAAAGGCTTTTTGTGATTAGGTTAGAACCATAAACATTTGTCATGTTATGGACAATTTCCTACTTCATGTAAATGAAAAATTTTTCTAGGCCCAAGGAAAATTCCAGAAAGCTTGGAATCACTTTACCATTGCCATAGAAGTTGACCCAAAATGCTACTTAGCTTATGAAGGAAGAGCCGTCATCTGTCTTCAGATGGGTGATAATTTTGCTGCAATTCAAGACATTAATGCTGCCATAAAGGTAAAAATCCCTTTAGATATTATCATTAGCATCAATTAACACCATTAATGAATAGCATCATGTAAGTTCTCTGTAACTTTTTAAAGTAACTTATAGGGAAAATAATATTTGTATTTTTTCCAGGAGATTCCCAGAATAAATAATTTTTATGGCTTGCCATTTTTATAACCTAAGTACATTTAAAATCCAAAATACGAACTCATGATAAATGTTGATTCCTCTCAGTAAATGTAATTTATAGTTTCATGGGACATCAATATTATTTTGTCATAAAAATGAATGCAAAACACAAAAGCCTCAGGTTTTGTATACAGTGACAGAAAACCTTTTCTTATAGCTTTTGGATTCTGTTTCTGTACAAATAGGCAGATTTTGTTATTTTTAGTTGCCAAAAAAAGAAAAGAATGGAAAGATAATTGCTACTACTTAGGACAAATAAGCACGTTAACTATTTAATTTATTCTCTAGTGTAACGGAGTCAAACAGATAAGCTTCCTGCCGACCGTGTCTATCCTTTGGAAAGGAACTGAGTATAGCAGTAAGATTATTTGTTTTATTGCAACCAAATCAACAAAGGGTTGACACTGAATCAACTTCACACCAAGCCCTTTCTCAAAATATTTGCTCTAATGGGGTTTCACCAGCACTATAAAATTACTCGTTTCCTACAAGTAGATTTTATAACATTCATTTTTACAGACATGAAGTTGGAGATAAATACTGTTCCTAGATGCTAAATACTCATACTATTATATTTCAGATCAATACTACAGCAGAATTCTTAACAAATCGTGGTGTGATTCACGAGTTTATGGGTCAAAAACAGAATGCGATGAGAGACTATCAAGCAGCAATTTCTCTAAACCCCATGTATTCACTGGCTTACTTTAATGCAGGAAATATCTATTTTCACCACAGGCAGTTTTCCCAGGTAATGTGTTTTCCTTAACATTTTCTTTTTGACACTAAATGCTTTCTTTGTTACATATAACTTCCAAAAAGCAATCCTTCGTCACAGGCTAATCATTTATTAGCTCTTTTTAACAAAGTTCTCTTTCCTAAGAATGTTTGTAATTATATATTACATGTTCACATTTCTATGGATTTATTCTCCTCATTATCATCAACCACTCAACACTTGTCCAGTAAACATTGTTCTGGACTTTCTCCAAGTGTGGGCCATTGCCTTGCTGTCCATTATTGTCAGCTTCTGGCCTAAAATTCTCTCTCTCTGTGCCCCCACTTAGACAAATCTCAGACTTCCTTCAAGACTCTTTTTCATTGATGTGATTATCAAACTCATCTTAATTGCTAACATTCCTAAATTCAGTCACATGAGCATTTGAGAGTGAGGAGGTAAGAATATCAGTTCTGATTATATAACATCTTAATCTTTTCAGAATGTCTGAAATGAAAGTATTGGGTTATTAGATGATATTTTTTATATTTTATTTGAGCTGTAATGCACTTATATAATTCAAACTCAACTTCAACTTTTTATTTATATTCACTCTCTTGTTCTTTATCTTCAACTTATCTTGCTCTTTGTCTATCCTTGAGTCAGAAGTTTAAATCTTTTTTTTTTTTAAAGATTTATTTATTTATTTATTTGACCAACAGAGAGAGATCACAAGTAGGCAGAGAGGCGGGCAAAGGGTGGGAGGGAAGCAGGCTTGCCGCTGAGTGGAGAGCCCGATGTGGGGCTCGATCCCAGGACCCTGAGATCATGACCTGAGCTGAAGGTAGAGGCTTTAACCCACTGAGCCCCCCAGGCACCTGAGTCAGAAGTTTAATTCATTTATTGTCACCCTTTAATTTGTACTGTGATGAGTGTTAAGTTTAGGCCATTTCCCTAACTACTGCTTCTAGCAGTATCCTATGTATTTCGGTCTGTAATGTTTTTTATTTTTGTTTTCCTAAAATGTTACACATGAAATGTTATTTCCCCTTTGACTGAAGAATAAATTAATAGGGCACTTAAAATGTCCAGGTAGAAAGGCTTTATATTTTCTAATTTTGGAGTTTATTGAGTTTTAATGTGTTCTTGTACATGCCAACTTAAAAATAAAATACTCCAGGGGAATTTTCAAAAAAAGAATTTCTATTATAAGGATATAGAGTTAAAAATATCCACATGAGATCTACCTTATAAATTATGTTTTTAATTTAGCCTATATCCATGCTTGTTTTCCATTTGGTTTATTTTGGAGTGGGAAAGGTTTAAATTAGTGTGCCCTTTATAATTTTCTTTACATCTCTTGTAATTTCTGCTTTATGAAAATTGCTGCCACATTATTATTTTATGTACAGATATTCAAACACATTACATATGCATTGTGAATGCATTTCAAATGCCCTCTGTTTCTTTAAAATGCTCTTAGGTACAAATTCACTTTCATCTGATACAAAGATCATAACCTGTGATTTCAAATGGTTTGCTTTTGCCTGGTATTCCTTTGCCCTTCCCTTTATTTTTAACGTTCAGAATACTTTATTTCCAGCTTGTGTCTCTTTTATATAGCATACAGTTACATTTTGCTTTAGATGGCAATTTGAAAATACTTAGCTTTTAATAGTAATAATAATAATAATAAAATTTTGGCATGGTTGATCTTAGTTCTGTTATTTAATGTCACAGTGTACTTATATTTGATGTATTTTATTCTGTGGTTTACTTTATTTAATTATTTTTAAAGGATTTCTGATATTTAGGAAGGTTTATAGCTTTGTTTTAATGATTACCTTTATAAAAATACCTTTATACTCTTAGTTCCTTATTTCTTTAGTTTTTCTACTACGAACAACAATAAAATCATCATTTAATCTTTTCTTCCCTTATTCTTCCCTTTCATCTGTTTGTTGATTTTAGTTAATAGTATTCTCTTTTCTAAAAAATACTTGTCTTTTTTTAGGGGCCCCTGGGTGGCTCAATTGTTAAGCATCTGCCTTCAGCCAGGTCATGGTCCCAAGGGGAGCCCCGTGTCAGGCTTCCTGCTCAGTGGGAAGCCTGCTTCTCCCTCTACCACTCCCCCTGCTTGTGTTCCCTCTCTTGCTGTCTCTTTCTTTCAAATAAATATATAAAATCTTAAAAAAATAATATTTATATTTTTATTCTTAAATGTGTGTAAGCTTACAGTGTCAGTTGGTGGCAGCCTTCTACTCTGTCTCTACTCTCCCATTTTGTTGTGAGTTTCATTATTCCTCTACCACCAAAGGACTTAATATTTGCATATTGTTTTGTTACCCTTATTTCACATGTTAGTCTTAGTTCTCCAGTTAAGTATATTCAGTTCTCATCACCAGGCTTTTTGCCAAAGTTTCCCTTCTGACCACTCATTTCTCAGTTGCCTGAAATTGGTCTTCTAGCAGAGTCCTGAGAAAGGGCTCATGAGAACAATATTCCTTGAATTTTTTTTATGTTCATAGCTGTTTGCCTGCAGTGTTTACAACTTAAGGCAGCTTGTCTGGGTTTAGAATTCTGACTCACTTTTTCTTTCCTTGAGTGTCTTAAGTATTGTTTCACTGTATTCTGGTGTATGTGGTGTCAAAATATGATCTTTTTGTTGCAAACCTGACTTTAATTCTTTTATCCGTGACTTCTTTTTGTCAAGATCATCAAAGATTTTTTTTTTAAGTAAAAAGTTTTGCCAAAGTACGTCATAGTACACAGTGTGTACTTTCAATATGTAGATTTCAGAAAAGTTTTGTTGAATTCAGTATAAAATTTTTTTTTGTTTCATTTTTTTCTTCATTGGGAATGAATGCCAATTATTATATCTAAGATGTCCTTTGACTTCTATATACCAATTATTTTTTCTCTATCTCTTAGTTTTTGCTTCATTTTCTTTGCCTTTTTCACATCTCTCTTCTAAATCTCTCCTGTGTTCTCTGAAATCTCTATTATGCCTTGTGGACTTTATAGATTAGGGTTCTTTAAAAAAATTTTTTTTTCTAGTTTCATCTCATTCCCACGTCAAACCTTCCTGGCCACCTCATTTCTGATAAGATCCTTCATTACTGATTTATTTTTCTTAAATGCAATTGTTCCTTTAACAATTTTTTTCTAGTTCATTTTGAAATGTTATGTTATAATTTTTAATCTACATTATAGCAATACTTTTTTTATCTGGTGAGTTTTAATTTTCTTTCCAAAAATTAAGCTATTATTTTTCATCCTTGTTTTTGCAATGAAGGCAGGCAAATTACTTTTCTGTTACATTTGATGAGATAAATTTTGTTCCTTGACAAATAGCAGAGATTCTTATGAGAAGCAGGGTGATGAGCCATGGTAACTCCAACTTGTGCTCCCTTTGATGCTATGGCAAAGGACTTTACAAAATGTCCTCTCTAGCCTAGCTAGTCTGGGAAGCTTCTACCACAAGCTCTGTGTTTTTCAGAACTTTCCACAATCCTTGCCTTCAAAGATAATGTACTCATTTTATTTTTATTTTTTAAGGATTTTATTTATTTATTTGACAGAGAAGGAGTGAGAGAGCACAAAGGTGTGGGAGCAGCAGAGGGGGAGGGAGAAGCAGGCTCCCTCCTGAGCAGAGAGCACAATGGAGGGCTTGATCTCAGGACCCTGGGTTCTGACCTGAGATGAAGGCAGATGCTTAACTGACTGAGCCACCCAAGCACCACCCCTGATGTATGCATTTTAAAAAGTCTTGTTTTTTGTTTTGTTTTGTTTTGTTTTGCTTGCATTTTCTGAGAGCTGTAACCTCTGTGTTCTCTTGTGCCACCAATACTGCCACTGGATCCCTTAATAAAATGATCCATTGCATCATCTTTATGTACCAAGAGGCTATGGTTCTTGTCTTTATTTTGCTGGAAAAGTTCAGCAAATACTTCCTTATACCACTTAGCTCTTCATTCCTTCAATCTCCATATATTTATGACGTACCTGCCATGTATGAGGCATTAGTAATACCCTGAGGGTATGGAGTTAAACAAGATAAGAAAGACTTTTTTTCCTGATGGAACTTACTTCTTATTGGAGGAACAAATAGAAAATAAACAAGAAAATATTAGTAGTGATGAATATCGAAGGCAGTCTCACAGAAGCATTATTCTATCAGTATGAGCATATGTGCGGGACTGAGACCGAGATTGCCTGGAAAGGTAAGTATAGGTGGAGAGAAGCGGTTTAAGGAGCAAGCTCTGGGGGTAACACCGATGTTTAAGAGTGAAACAAAGAGGAGATGCCAGAGACTAGACTGAGAAGAGAGCATCCAGCCAGGTTGATGGGAAGAAAAGCAGGACAGTATGATATACCTTGAAAATAATGTGCTTTAAGAAGGGAAAAGTGTCCTGTGTCAAGTGCTGCTGGGAGAAGTCAAGGAAGAGGGTGTTGGAGGAAGTCACTGATGATTTTGGCAAGAACATTGTTGCGGCCGCGTTGAATCAGAGACTTAGATAGGTAAAGGTTGTGGAGGAAATATGAGGTGAAGAATTAAGCAGTTCAGCTGGTCAGGAAGTCCTGTGAAGAGAAGTCGTGAAATGAGAAGTAGTGAAATGAGGTAGAGTGTGGTAAGAAGTTCTCTTAATTTTGTAAATATGAAGGATAGTGATTCATGCTCTGTGTTAATAAAAATGTAGTAGAAAAGAAGAAGTTGTTGGGACAGAAGAAAGTGGCAGGGATGATTATGATCAAAATCTTAGAGAATTGAGGTTAAAGTTTGGAAGTTTCTGGGGTGGCCTTTGAAGGGAGCAGGACATGTTATCGATTACGCCATGAGGGAAGGCAGAGACTTGGGGCACAGTTGAATGCAGACAGACCTTTTTTGGGAGAAAATGGCTTCTGTCCCCTGATCCCTACCTCCTCAACCTTTGTTTCTATCTGTTCTGGAAGGAAGATTTAGGGGCAGGAAGAAGGCTCCCTCAATACATCAGATAATCTCTAGAGGGTTCAAACCTAGATATGTTCTGGCTTCTTTCAGCATTAGTTAGTGACTTAATAATTTTAAATCACTTTTGGATGAGCCACGTGCATGCATCATGAACTATGGGTGACTTTAAAAAGATAACTGGATCTGCTTTTTAATTAATTATAGATATTAGGGCAATAGACCAATTTTTTAAAAATCGAGACCATCATTGTGGTGTAGGTATCTTTGGACTTTAACTGCTTCACAGCCATTACTCCTATACTTCAAGTTACTTCATGAAATGGATAGGCTTCTATTTTCTCAGCAATATATTTTGGAAGCTATAAGAGAAACTTACATTGTTCACAGGCCCATTATTGTGCGTTACTGAATTCTTTTATCTTAGCTGAGGTAGGCATTTACTCCTACCTGATTGAAGTCCTGGTTTTGTGATGTAGAATAGTGTGGCCTTTATTGATCATTTACTGGTTAATTAAAATGAAGGCTAAATTGCTTTTTTAAAAAGTCTTGGCCCTGCTTGGAGTCATTTCCTTGCCTCATTTCTGATGATTCTGAGTCCAGTCTTTTGTCTGCGAGTGAATTTTCTTTAAGTCCTTCACAGAAGGATGTCAATTCTGCCATCCTCTTAACAGATCCTTCTACCGCACTTCTCTGGCGCATAGAATAGTTCCATCCCAAAATGAGATGGGTTTCACAATCTTGATCTAATTGCTTCTTGAAAGTCAGAGGCAGCAAAATTCATGGAGAATTGCCTTAGGATAGATGGATATTTTGTATATACTTCATATATTAACCTCACTTAATCCTAAAAGCAAAACTGAAAGTAGAATTCTAGTTGTTACTTCCATTTTACAGACAGGAAAACTGGGGACAAAAAGAGCTTTATCTACTCACCCAAGTCATAGAGATGACAAGTGGTAGAGCCAGGATTTGAACCTAGAAATCTAGCTCTGTGGTTTGAGCTCTTGGCTACCATGCTACCAGTGTTTCATTTCACTCCTGATGGAAGTGAATTGAATTCAGATCCCTGGGAAACATAGAGAAAAATACTTCAGTGATGGAGACAGAGAAAATGATAGATAGGTAAGAGAAAACCAGAGAGATGCTCTGTCCCAACGACAGAGAACTTTACAAAGGAAGGAGAGATCAAGAGTGTTCATGCCACAGAAATGTCCTGAAAGTAAAGAATTAGAAAATGTCCATTGGGCTTGAGGACATTTGCAGCCTTAGCAAGAGTGAAACTCACAAAATAGGGGAAGATAGATAGAAGGAAGACTGTGGTGTGTTGGGAAAAACTGAATGGTAAAAAATTAGAGAGCAACCTGTACTGTTAAAAGTGACTTTTCCTGGGGCACCTGGTGGCTCAGTGGGTTAAGCCTCTGCCTTCGGCTCAGGTCATGATCTCAGGGTCCTGGGATCGAGCCCCGCATTGGGGGGCTCTGTGCTCGGCAGGGAGCCTGCTTCCTCCTCTCTCTCTCTTTCTGCCTGCCTCCCAGCCTACTTGTGATCTCTGTCTGTCAAATAAATAAATAAAATCTAAAAAAAAAATGCCTTTTCCTTTAAGTGAAGTAAATTTTAAAGTAGGAACCAAATTTTTACCTTCATGGAATTAGAGAAGAGATGTCTAGTTGGATGTCTAAGCAGCATCTGAAGCTATTTGTGGTGAAAGACCATTTAAAAATTTCCAACTTATTATTCATCAATATTTTGCTAAAATACAATATAAACAAGTTATTAGAAATATGTTCATGTCCTGGAATGTCATAACTATGTCAAAGTGCTATAAAAGTTACTGATGGTTTACTTGTAGTTTCTGTACTTAATCTCTTTACAGAGCTGTAGGAAATGATTTCTCAGACTAAGACCCCAAAACCAATCTACAGACTACACTTGAAAGGGTTCTTTTCAGCTCGATGATGAGTAGAGAACAATCTAGAGTCTTTGATCTTCTTGACAGTTGATTTTTTTCCCTCACTCTTCCTTCTTCATAACTTTCATAGTATCACTAAGTTTTTTAAAAAATCTATTTATTTATTTATTTATTTATTTATTTATTTATTTATTTTTAGCGTAACAGAATTCATAGTTTTTGCACCACACCCAGTGCTCCATGCAATGTGTGCCCTCCGTAATACCCACCACCTGGCTCTCCCAACCTCCCATCCCCCGCCCCTTCAAATCCTCAGGTTGTTTTTCAGAGTCTATAGTCTTTCATGGTTCATCTCCCCCTCCAATTTCCCTCAACTCCCTTCTCCTCTCTATCTCCCCATGTCCTCCGTGTTATTTGTTATGCTCCGCAAATAAGTGAAACCATATGATAATTGACTCTCTCTGCTTGACTTATTTCACTCAGCATAATCTCTTCCAGTCCCGTCCATGTTGCTACAAAAGTTGGGTATTCATCCTTTCTGATGGAGGCATAATACTCCATAGTGTATATGGACCACATCTTCCTTATC
>PISX010032617.1:0-15998 GCA_004024625.1 Mellivora capensis
ATTGGAAGAACAAATATTGTGAAAATGTCTATGCTACCTAAAGCAATCTACACATTTAATGCAATCCCTATCAAAATCCCACCCATTTTTTTCAAAGAAATGGAACAAATAATCCTAAAATTTATATGGAACCAGAAAAGACCTCGAATAGCCAAAGGAATACTGAAAAAGAAAGCCAAAGTTGGTGGCATCACGATTCTGGACTTCAAGCTGTATTACAAAGCTGTCATCATCAAGACAGTATGGTAGTGGCACAAAAACAGACCCATAGATCAATGGAACAGAATAGAGAGCCCAGAAATAGACCCTCAACTCTATGGTCAACTAATCTTCGATAAAGCAGGAAAGAATGCCCAATGGAAAAAAGACAGCCTCTTCAATAAATGGTGTTGGGAAAATTGGACAGCCACATGCAGAAAAATGAAATTGGACCATTTCCTTACACCACACATGAAAATAGTTTCAAAATGGATGAGGGACCTCAATGTGAGAAAGGAATCCATCAAAATCCTTGAGGAGAACGCAGGCAGCAACCTCTTCGACCTCAGCCGCAGCAACATCTTCCTAGGAACATCGCCAAAGGCAAGGGAAGCAAGGGCAAAAATGAACAATAGCAATGTTTAAGTTTAGTTTTACATTTGTGTTTATTTTCAAAAGAATCATAAGATACGGTAAAACAAATGAAAAAGAAAAGGACAGAAGGGGCACCTGGGTGGCTCTGTGGGTTAAGCCTCTGCCTTCGGCTCAGGTCATGGTCTCAGGGTCCTGGGATCGAGCCCCGCATTGGGCCCTCTGTTCAGCCTGGAGCCTGCTTCCCCCTCTGTCTCTGCTCTGCCTCTCTGCCTCCTTGTGACCTCTCTCTCTCTGTCAAATAAATAAATAAAATCTTAAAAAAAAAAAAAAAGAGTGCTGGTATGCATGCTGAACAAATACAGCTCTTACAGTCTGCACTGGGAGAGTAAATTAGTGTTTTTGGAAAAAGTTTCTGATAAAACTTAGAAAGTGGTTTGACATCTAGTAGTCATGACCTAGAAACTTCATTCCATAATGTTTTCTATAGGATGTATGTACAAAAAGGATCATGGCAAAAAATTCTGTAAACAACCCAAATGTCCATAAATGTGTAGTTATACAAAATGTTATAGTCTTACCACATAATATTATGCACAGTGAAAATAAATCAGCTATAACTACCTACATTAACATAAATGAATTTCATAAACATGAAATAGAGTAAAAAACAGTAAGTCACAGGAGAAAATATGTAGAACTAATGATTTATTGAATAAACTGATGAATGAAGAGAGGAAAACATTTCTTGTTCAGGGATTTATGCATAGGTGGTAAAACTAAAATATAAGAAAGCAAAGGTGTTATTATCACAAAATTAATAATAGAAGTTATATTCTGGGGGAGAGTGATTAGAAGTTAGGGATTGGGAGGTGATTAGGTTAGGTAATTGAGGAAGGGTTCCTGATTGGGCTTTTGAATGAATACTATTTATTCTTATTGGAATAGTTAAATGTATGCTTATTCATGTTTCATACACTGATCTGTATATATGGCATATATAGTACAAAGTTATAGAAAGGAAACAAAGGCAGATCCAAAACCAGAGATTTGTCCAAAGTGTTACAGATAGAAAGAGCTAAAACCTTGATTGGATCACTTCTGTCTGAATACATAGCAAGTTCCCATCTAAGCCTCCACTCCAGCCTCGGAAAATAGCAATCTACATTTTGCCTCCACAGCCCCATCTCACTTCTTCAGGCTGACACCCTTGACATGTTCCTGCTCACGTCCAAGACTACTGTTAGACCTTATGTTAAAAAAGCGATCTAGAAGACACCTTTGAACTTTTACTGCTCCTCTCCCAAGTGACTCTAAAAGTTCATGATAAGTTCCATGGTAATTCTACAAAAGGTACTATGAAATGATAAAATCAGTAAGAATTGCTTATGTTTCTTGAGTCTTTGCACTGTCTCTCTCTCTCTCTCTCTCTCTTTTTTTTTTTTTTTGCTAAGGTATACACTCAATAGGAGACCAGGTCGATCCTTTAAAAATATACTTTGGATCATGTTACTTTTGTGCTTGACACTCAACAATGGTGTCACTTTTAAAAAGCCCATTCAATTAAAAATGTTTATAGCATTCTGTATAAATGGCATTCATAAAATATATGCAAATTCTTATTCCACTCTCATTTCCTGAGAAACCATGATTCAGTTCATACAAAATCAGAGATTTCAATTTAAACATTTTGTGCATTTCTGAAATTCTCTGATGTTAACCAACAATTTTTAAAAGCCTTGAAAAATACTCTTTGAAAATTTGGGATAAAACTGCTTTAATTAAAGATTGCAGTAACATTTCATTTAGAAATCTTTTGATAAAGATATATGTATTCAAAATAGATATAGTGCTTGTAAAAAACAATCCTGAAGTTAAATAATTCGATTGGATGTATGTATTTTGGCCTTTAAAATCATAGAGCAGCATTATGACAACAGAGCCTGAGTATAACATAAACCTCCCTTGTCTCACAGATCTTACAGAGAAAAGAGAAAACATTGCCTTTTTTTAAAAGATTTTATTTATTTATTTGAGAGAGAGAAGGAGAGAGAGAGCATGAGAGGGGAGGGAGGTCAGAGGGAGAAGCAGACTCCCTGCTGGGCAGGGACCCTGATATGGGACTCAATCCAGAACATTGAGATCATGACCTGAGCCGAAGGCAGGTGCTTCACCAACTGACCTACCCAGGCTCCCCAAAACATTGTCTTTCTCACAGAGTTTCCAAATCAAATTTGAAAGACTTTATATAAATATATTAGACAAACGTAAAGTGATGAAGTTTTCCTAAGAATCCCTTCTCAAAGGGAAATATTTTACCTTTGAAAAAATATAATACATGTAAAGCATAACAACAAATAAATATTAAACACAAGGTAGGTGTCAATATGAATTTAATTATTATTCTCTTCTTGAAACATTAGTTTTAGGACTTCTTATGTCTTTCTCCACTTCTTGATCTTTCATATTCTTTTCAAACTCTTTTTCCAACCTTATAGCTACTCTTGTAAATATCTCCAGTGACCTCCAAGTTACCTAATTCAGTGTGCACAATGGGTCTGAATTTTTCTTTAACTCAGTAGTGTTCAACAGAACTAGTCTGTCTTTTATGCTTCCTTATCTTTGTTTCTGTGAAATAGTGATCTCCTGATTTTCCTCTTTCTCCTTGGTCACTCCATCTCAGTTTCACTTGTTGAGGACCCCACCCCTTGTTGGAACTTTAGGGCTGAATAATTGGTTTTCTTCTCTTTGCTCTCTATGCTATCTTCTTAGTGACTTCAGATAGTAAGAAGTCTAATGAGACTAATAGTTCTAATGCTAAGAAATCTCAAATTAATTTCTCCAGTCTTGAACTTTCCCCTAAATTTATGATTAAAAGACAATCATGTGCTAGATAGGTCTATTTGGATGTAACAGACATTCAGAAATGATGTGTCTAAATTAGATCAATTGATTTTTTCCACAAATCTTTTCTCTGAGCTCTCCCCATCTTATAAATGAGCAGGAATATTCACCTACCTACTTAGGGGAAGTTTAGGAATCATCCTTGATTCCTCTTTCTTTCTTCCACTATATCAAATCCAGCAAAAATTCCTAGATGCTCCTTCTAAAACTTACTGAAATAGCGCTAGAACCTAGAAGATTTTTTGGCATACAGTAAGTACTCAATAAATATTTGCCAAATTTGTCAAACATGAATATTTTCTGGTATTACATTTATATCATTAAATTTGAAAACTTCAGTTTTGCAAAAGAATGCCAACTATTTCCCTGGGAAACAATTTAAATGTAGAATTTTATTTCCTTAGAGTTTATACAAGAGGAAATGAAGGAATTGATGTCTATTTGGACCTAGAATCTTTTTTTTAACTAAAGAAAAGATCAGTATATAGTGTCACTACATCCTAAGTCTGAAATTGTGACAGCATTGTAAGAGGTCAAGCAGATTCCTGTCATTGTTTACAACAAGATGTTGAGATTTCATTTAACGTATTCTGCACAGACACAAACAATATATTCTACAGAGTAACAGAACTGCTCCCCAGATTGGAAGTGGATAAAATTTAAAATGTTTTAATTCAACTTTTGTAGTATAGACAGCAAATAATAAGAACCAAGAAAGTATCTAAAATAATTTATAATTTATTTTTAAAAGAGAGACAAAAAAAGAGAAAAATGCATCATTACCTCTTCCTGATTTTATTTTTATACATTTTTAAAAAATAGCTTTTATTATCAACTTTATATCCTAAATACCTTACCAATAATTTTCTGTTTCTACTCTCTTTTATAGGGTGATTCTATTCTAGTTATTCAAAGATACCCCTATAGGACTTAATATGTCATACGATTTTTGTCCTTTGCTATTTATATTTTCAGAAAGCCAAAGAATAAGCTACCTACCTAACTTGTAGGTATTCTTTTAGTTTCATCATGCATCTTATCTTTAATGTTAAAAATGTTGCCAGCTTTAATGGTATGATAAAAAAAATGTAAAGCTTAAAAAGTCTTGAGGGACTTTTCATTCTTAAAAATGTGGGAAAAAAGTTACTCTAAGGATGAGGACTCAGAGTATAATAAAATGCACATAACTGACCTAACACTGTTTTGGGGAATCCAGTTCCAATTTGAACTAAATCTCTTTCTTTCTGTCATCACTGTGATTTTCAAGTTTGTTACTCTCAGTGGAATCTACAGTGACTTCCTGATGTTTCATCTGATCACCATGTCAACTAGCTAAATTATAATGTTTATTATTATTGTTTTTTGTTACAGAATTTGATGCTAAATGATAATCAGAAAAAAATCCCAATGTATGAGGTTCTCATCTCAGCATTAGTTATAATAAACATATAAACAACCTAAATACACCGAAATGAGGCTGCTTAAATTATGGTAATCTACACTTTGAGATGCAGGATAGTGCTAAGGACTTTGGCATCAGATCAGGTTTAAATCTTTGTAAAGACCTTGTCGACCTTGTAAAGACATTGCCAAAGTGTTTTCCCAAATAGGCCATTTCAGAGTCACCCATAGAGCTTCTTAAATATAGTTCCTGGAACTGACTCCACACTTTCTCACTTGATAGGTCTAGGCTAGAGCTGAACACTGGTATGTTTAACAATACACCTGAGCTTACAAATTAGTTGGCCTCTAAAAGGCTGCGCCCACAGTTATAAAGTGGAAGACATATAATACCCATATTATAGTGTCGTTTAGAGGATTAAAATAATATATACAGAGTACTTTAGAAATTTTCTCTGCATACCATAAGTATGTAATATATTTGGATTTGTTGACAACTACAGCTTTTATTACTACTATTCTTCCTTCTGTGACCACAAATGTCATTCTAACACTGCTCTTATTATTATGATTATTACTAATTTATGAACTAATATGTAGTCATATTAAATTCATGCTTTAGAGAAAGACTAAATGGCTAATAAATGTTCACAATATACTTAGTGAAAATGTATTTACTGTTTTCTGCAATTCCCTAAGCTGTCAAAAAATGTAAAATTATACAAGTGCATGGGAAAAAAAATGTGTAAGAATTGCACTGAAATGTAACTAAACTTAATACTGCAGAGAAATGTTCAAGTGTGTTTCTTTTTCTTCTTTAGGCATTTCTGCATTTCCAAAATTTTCTATTCTGGCCAAACTATATTTAAGATACAATCCCATACATATCAAATACTCATTCTAGGAAGGATACTCTGTGTCATGCAGTGATGAAGACTGCAAATCCCTGGCCTCAAGAAGGCCACAGTGAGGAGGACAATGTCTAGTAACACAAGATGGCTTTAATAATTACCATCTTGGAGTTCCCTCACCCTATGTACTGGAAATTATACATCCACATTTCATGTCTGTGTCACCAAAGATTATGGTCCTCCTTCTTTTAGAAAATAGTCTGAGCTGGCTTTGAAGCCATGTGTTTTTTGCCTGTGGTTCTACCATGAGCTCTGCTTAGTTAAGCTGCTACATGAAGTTCTTTCTTCGGGGCTCCTTCCTCAAATCCTTAGTTGCCTTTTCCTTCCCTTTCTGGCAATACCTCCCAGTAGCAGGTGTCTGCCTTACTTTTGCTTGGCAGCAGACTCTCTGTAAACATTTCTTACTTGTCCCATGAGCCTGGTTATGGTCTTTCCCCACCCCGAATTTCAGATTACCCGCCTTTCCCACCCAGTCTGTCATCACGGCAGATAATCAAACACTCTTTGTCTCTTGCAGCGCCATATTCATTCCCTTACTCTCTTCACGGCTAATCAAGACTTTTTCAAAGAAGAAGTTGTGTCGTGGCCTCTGGATCACAGTTTATCTCTGTTGCATGGAATGCAAAGGATTAAACACATTTTTATGAATAATATCCAAATTTCAGTTTATATGCAGGAACCAAAACTATAACAAAAGGAAATTTGACTCAGTCTACTGAAGTATCATTATATATTAAGACTCAAACATGATCCATTTATGCAGTATTTATGTAAGAGAAGGTATATGTGGATTATACTGTCTCATAAAACTGATCTATAAGAAGCCTGAAATGGATTGACTAGGTAACTGCCAGTTACAATAAAAAGTAGAATAGCAAATGGTTTTTCAGATGTGGAAAAAAACAAAACAAAACAACTAATGTCATAGATAAGCAATATCCTTAAATTGATAAATTGTCTAATTACAGTAGAGGCTAAAAATATGTGCTACTAGCACTGGAATGTGGCTATTAAACAGAGAGATTTTTGCTTTTGGTAATAAAACTACCAGCATTAAATTACTAGGGAAAATATTTTAAATATAAAGCACCACATGAAGTCATAAGATACACTTCCAAAGACTTTTTAGCATTTACTTCTAGTATTGGAATACTAAGAGCTCCTGCTACTAATTTTCAGCACCTTTTCTCTCATTCCAAAGTTCATCCTAAACTTCTTGTCTGAAGATATCTATATAAGCATGAATAGAGTAGATGATGAAAACAAAATTTGAGAAGCTTCTCATTTTCTCATCCATCATGTTAACATCATCTCTGCTAAGCAATGGCTCTATCTCTTCCTTTTCTTGTACATCCAAACATAAGGGAATATATACATTTTCTTGCCTTTACCTTTTTTCAAAAGCCTCAGGTTATTCTAGGATTTCTATTTCTAGGAACTATTCTGAGACATCTGTGCCTCTCCCATATTCATCCTAAATTATGTGCCTTTTTCTCCATTTACTTTTTCTTGACTTATTAAATTTGGTCCTGCTAGAGCCACCTTATTGATGATTTTTAATATATCAGATCCACTCTTTTTTCTCATTGGTATCACTAACATCTATCAGATTTATGTTTTAGAGACCTTTTGATCCTCTTCTATTTTCAAATCCTGGAAACATGCTTACTTTTGACTGGCACACTTTGGAAAGCATTCTTCTTAAAATGTAGTAGGCAAATTTAATGTGCCTCTTCCTCCACCAGCTACCAACTGCCCTGAAACAATATGGCCAACACTTTTGATTCACCCTTTTTGGTTAATATTTTACATGGTGATTTATTCTTTCAATATAATGATCCAAGGAAGTTTATATCTGGATTTTAAAATGCAAAAACAGAAAACAAAACAAAAAGCAAGCAATTCCCACTCTCTCATTAAAAAAATAATAATAATCTTCTTTACAGAAAATCACTGTTGTCTCTGTACAAAAATGTACAGAATGTACAAAATGTACAAAAATGGTGTTGTATATTGAAGGCATATATTGTTCTTTTTCTTCTGTTTCACTTGGTTTTGTAGAATTTCTAAGACTTCTTAATTATCTACCCATTTAGAAAGAAAAGAAAATACAAGGAGTAATTACAAGGTGTAGGTTCATTCCCATTAGAACTAAGAAATTTAACAGAATAAATTTAATAAAAAATACATTTATAATGACTGACCTGCTATCATAAGATTGAGTCATGTATCCAATTCACTTTTGTTACCAAGACAAGTAGCAGGAACCACGTATTCATATTCTGACTGATTACTTAACAATATTCTTTTAAAAAATGTACTAACACAATTGAATGCAATTGGAAACAGTTAAATCAGAAGTGTCATCAAACAATAGCATTGTTATACTTTCTTTAATTATCTATATGCCTAAAGATAGGAAGGTCAATTTATATTCAATCCACCATTAATGAAAGCTGGCTGCCTTGTATCAATGTAAGTACTTTGTCATGCCAACTTTTATTTCTTTACATATGACTGATCTAAAGCTCAGAGAAATTTAATTACAGGTATCAAACTCAGTTTAACAGCATTTAGTTTTTTATACAAGTTTTACATTCAAAAATATCCTAGAAGTACAAAGGAGGTAATATACTTCTGTAAATGCTGAACTTCTAACCCTAACCCTGGGAAAATTAAACTCCAATGTATCTATTTTCTGTTTCTTCAGAGGCTGTCACTTGGCAGGGTGCTTTTGGATAAAATAATTATATCCAAATAAAATAATTTGGATAAAATTAGGCCAAATTTTCAATGGTAGAACAATATTGTGGTGACTTACTAGGGAAATTTATTTTGGTTCTTCCTAGGCCATCAGCACTGTGTTGGGTGTTACGAGTGTGCACTTGGGGACAGGAGTAATTGAAAGGGTAGATTCAAAAGAGAATGAGACTAGTTTTTTCTCTCTGAATATGGTATTGGCTTAATGGCTGTTCAGAACCAGATGACCCACCATCAAAGATCTCATGTAATTTATACCGAATGAAATAGAATGCTATCTTTATTTTGTTTTCATAAATCCAGTTCTGAAAAAGTAGTGAAAGAAACAAAGGCTGTTATATAATCGCAAACAAATCCTTTCCAAAAAGTACATGATGGGTAATTTATATCACTTTGAAGATGAATGACTGAAGTGACCAATGCCCTATAGGGGCCTCTAGCCAAAGACCAGCTATAGTTGAAGAAAGTTAATTTTGTGATTTGTCATCATGAGAGTGAAAAGTAAATGTGGAGAGCCATGGAGTGTCTGCATTAAGAGTGTGTTAGAAAGGGCTTATTCCCGGGAACCCTGGATAGTTCAGTGGGTGAAGCGTCTGCCTTCAAATCAGGTCATGATCCCAGTGTCCTGGGATCAAACACTGCATCAGGCTCCAGCCCTGCATCAGGGTCCCTGCTCAGCGAGGAGCCTGCTTCTCCCTCTCCCTTTCCCTCTGCCTGCCACCCTCCCTGCTTGTGCTGTCTCTCTCTGTCAAATAAAATAAAATCTTTTAAGAAGGAGAAGGAGAAGAAGGAGAAGAAGAAAGGGCATATGGCAGGACTTGGGCTTGGGCTAGGTGATTCTGAGGAGAGTTCAAGGTAATAAGGCTTTGCAGTGGGTTGGATGCTTTTAGGAAGTTAGGGTAATTCTATCACTGTGTACCTCAATAACTCTCATTTAGAAAGTGAGAAAACAAAGCAAGGCTAATACTGCAACTGGTAATGGAAGCCCAGTCATTCATAATCAGTCAGAATAAGGATATGAGTGGTCATTTTTGTCATTTGGACAATGGTCATTTTTGTGTGGCTTTATTAGAGTCATTGAATGGCCTTAAATGATGATGTCCTGTGAAACGTTTACACTTAACAGAAGAACACTCTGGGCTAGCTCTGAGTCCCAGGTGATCTAGTGACACCAAGACCTATCTGGTATTGCCAGGTCATTTACCTATCTGGTAAAGCAGCAGGGGCTATTTTCCTATTTTTAAGAATATATTAGATAACTTAAAAATATTTCAAATTAAATACAATAATTCAAACAAAAACATTAATTCAAAGTGATACATGCACCCCGTGTTTATAGAAGCATTATTTAGAATAGTCAAACTATGGAAGAAGCCGAAGTGTCCACTGATAGATGAATGGATAAAGAAAAAGTGGTATGTATATACAATGGAATGTTAATTAGTCATAAATAAGAATGAAATCTTGCCATTTGCAAGGACATGGATGGAGCTAGAGAGTATTAGGCTAAGTAAAATAAGTCAGAGAAAGACAAATACAATATGATTTCACTCAATGTAGAATTTAAGAAACAAAACAAATGAGCAAAAGAAAAAAGAGAGAAACCAAGAAACAGACCCTCAACTACAGAGAACAAACTGATGGTTACCATAGGGGAGGTGGGTGGGGGTATGGGAAGAGTAGGGGACGGGGATTAAAGACAAGACTTATCATGATGAAAATAATAAAGACTAAAAAAATCTTTCAAATAAATTATAAAATAATGAAACTCCAAGTCAATCCATTTACCAATAGGCACAATGTATTCCATTTTGCCAGACATGATAATATACATTGGATTAGAAGAAGAAAAAGGAAGAGTTGGAGAAAGGGAGAAGGAGGAAGAGGTGGGGGAGAAGGAGGAAGTGAAATAGACAAAAAAGAATAAGGGATAACATTCTAAAGAGTGTAAGAGAGAGTTGGTGAGAAGGCTTCTGTGATGACCCTAATAATCCCTGACTTCTTATATTCATATTCTTCAGCAATCCCCTCCCCTTGAGTATGTGCTGGCCCTCACGACTTGCTTCTAATGGGTAGAACATTACAAAAGTGACAAGATATAATTGTCTCTCTCTGAAGAAGAAAGCTACCGTGTTGAAAGCTTCTGTGTGGAGAGTCCCACATAGCAAGGAACTAAGGGAGGTCTCCTGCTGACAGCCAGTTCATCAGCCCATGAAGAACCAAATCCTGCCAACAACCAGGTGAATGAGACTGGGAGCATATTTTCTCCTTTTCAAGCTTTAAGATAACTATAGTTCCTGGTTGACACCTTGATTCAGTCTGATAAAAGACCTTGCAATGGAGGAGAGGTAAGTTGCATCTGGATTCCTGGTCCCCAGAACATTTGCAATAAAATGTTAGTTGTTTTAAACCATTAAGACTTGGGATATTTTGTTACAGTGACAGATTACTAATACTGGAGATTGGGGCAGGATAAGAGGTGAGGCAAGTGAGGAATCCAGGACATAGAATCCAGGAGCATAGGAGGTACTTATGCTCCTTTGAGTGTGCAAGGTCCTCACTCACCCTGGTGCAGCTCTGCAGAAGCATGAAAGCGATATTGCAGAAGGGATGGGAACTTTGGTTATAAATTTACTAAACTATTGCATATACATTTGTGATAATGGAATTCCACTGATAGCCAATGCCAATATTACAAGTACTCTAGGAACTTCACTGAGAATGATAGCTAGTTAGATAAAATAGGAAATATGAAGTTTTACATAGCACTATACACACCCATTTCTAGGGAAATTTAGAAAATTATGTTCTTTTTAATTTTTTTAAATTTAAATTCAATCAGCCAAGGTACAGTACATCAATGGTTTTTGATCTAATATTCAGTGATTTATCTGTTGGGTATAACACCCAGTGCTTATCACATGTTCCTAAGGTAGGAAGTGGAAGGCAGAAGAGAGATAACTCTTTGTTGCTTAAATGTTGTAAAATATTTGCTGTAAGAGGATTTCTTGGTAATATCTTATATATACTAATTTTATAAACTAATCTCCCTAAACACCCCAGCAGGAAGAAGACGGAGAAAGGATAAAAGCGCCAGCATAAAATATGAATGCTCTGCAAGGCATAGCAGGAAAACGTGAATGAATGAGTCATTTAAGCAGAACCTTAAGTGTGCCAAGAGCCAAGTTGTGAAAGAAACTGCTTTTAAGAATTTCAAGATGGAGCTAAATTATGTTCAAATATCAGATCAAGAAATGTTGGTAGTTAAAAAAAAGTAAAAAGATGGCAATATTTAATGATATCTTAATAGAAGTTAATTTTGATTTTAAGTGCTTTAAAAAAACAAAGCTTATTGTTGCTTTTGTAATATATGCCATTACTGAGCAGGCCAACAGATCATGATCAAAACTCAAATCATAGAAATTTCAAAACAACTTAGACCAGTTCTTTTGAAATTTTAGTGTGCATATGAATCACTTGGGGATCTTGTTAAAAAGTAGATTACAATTTAGTTGGTCTGGGGTAGAACCCAGGATTCTGAATTTTAACAATCTCCTAGATAATATCTTTCTAACAAAGCTACCGGGTGACCACACTTTGAGTTATAAGGTCTCAGAACAATGCTCTTGGAAATGAGGTGCCAAGACAAGCAGTATCAATATTACCTGGGAACTTATTAGAAATGCAAATTCTTGGATTCTAGTCCAGACCACAGAAGCAGAGGTTTGAGATGTCCAGCAATTTTCAACCTGTCAAAGCCTCTGGGTGATTCTGAGACATGTGAAATTGGAATATCTTGACTTAGAATATAGTCTTTCTGAACCAGGGGTACAAATCAGAAACCCTTACAGAATTTTTAGGGAAATGTACCTGCCCAGACCTTACTTAGCTCTAAAGAGTCTGATTAAAGTGGTGGGAGGTGGAGCCTGGAAAAATTTCTAGAAAGTTTCCTTGGGTGGGTAGAGGTCATAATTGAAAATTGAGAAATGGTTTTATAGCAACTGCATTGGTGTTCAAAGACTTGCCCAAGGTTTGGGAATGAGAAGTAAGAGTGTCCTTATTCTCATACCAGTTCTTTTCCTGGAACTTCAAGATGATAACAGGAGGACTTTAAATAATGCAAAATGGTCTCTTTCTCACAGAATGGAAATGATCTCAGCATGCTGTTGTTTTTCCCTCTTGGATAAAGAAACAGTCACTCATTCTGATTTGCTGTCTGTGACAAAGCCAACTCAGAGGTCTGCATCAGTCACTTAACTACACTCTCTTTCAGGAGTTTCACATTGAAATTACAACATAGAAATTGAAGAATTGCTTAAAGCTGATTTGTGATAGGCTCCCAGGCAAAGCTTTGAGAGCATGGCCAATATAATATATATATGCTAGCACAAGTGCCTGGGTGTTATACATAATGGTTACTTAAATGTTTCCTTATCTTCTAAAAGGTGTTTTAAAAATATTTTTTTAAATTATTTATTTATTTAAGAGAGAGAAAGAGAGCACAGAGGGAGAGGGAGAAACAGACTCCTGGCTGAGCAGAAAGCTCCATATGGGGCTGGATCCCAGGACCTATGAGATCCCAGGACCAAGGACTGAAGGCAGATATTTAAACAATTGAGCCACCCAGGCCGTTTCTGAAAAATAGTTTATTTTTAGAATTGGTGGTTTATTTTTGGTTTCTATGTTTTATAACTTTTTCAGATTAAAATATTCTTTTTTTAAAGGTTTTATTTATTTATTTGACAGACAGAGATCACAAGTAGACAGAGAGGCAGGCTGAGACGGGGGTGGGGGGGGGGGAACAGGCTCCTTGCTCAGCAGAGAGCCTGATGCGGGGCTTGATCCCAGGACCCCAAGATCATGACCGGATCGGAAGGCAGAGACTTTAACCTGCTGAGCCACCCAGGTGCCCCTTAAAATATTCTTGATAAGATTTTATTACTATATGGCAAAGATTTTTACATAGAGCAAACTCCATTGGGGAAGTTCTTAATGTTGGAACAGAAAGCACGTTGACAAGTGTTTATCACTTGCATGTATCTTATTCTATACTCTTTGGGAATTTAAATATCAAATATATTTAATAGAACGCAGAACTCCTGTGGAATGCTCTTCCAAATGGTATCTCTGGGACCTTTAGGATAACATGAAGGAGAATTTAGGGAGTGTCTGAGTCCCTTAGATTCATGGAAAATGGTTTGAATTTGAGTGATGCTGGCCCACTAAATGCCTTTACAAATACATAGACATATTTTTATTTTTACATGGACAAATGACATTTAGTGGATGAAGGCAAGCAGGGCAAATTTCTGATTTGTACTTCTGGTTCAGAAAGACTATATTCTAAGACAGTGGTATTCCAGTTTCCTATGTCTCAGAATCACCTGGAAGCTTTGACAGGTTGAAAATTGCTGAACATCTCAAGCTTCTGATTCTGTGGTCTGGACTAGGATCCAAGAATTTGCATTTCTAATAAGTTCCCGGGTAATACTGATACTGCTTGTCCTGGGATTCCATTTCTAAGAGCACTGTTCTTGTAACAATGTCTGTAACCCATGCTGCACCGAGAGAATCTAGCATAATGAGGAAGGACTCCACACCAAATGGCACTCCTTAACAAACATTTAAGGAAGGAATCATGGATTCTACTTTGTAATCTAAAGGAATGGGGTGGAAGGAGAAAATGCCCTCTGGACATATGGATCTCACTGTGAAGTGACACAGGTCATTCTATCTGGGGAACAGCAGCAGATGGAGGCCGTTAAAAGCAAGCCAACCCAAGACTTTGAAAATACTCAATGAAAGATCTGTTTTAAAAAGTGCACTCTTCTTAGAATGCTCAGCAGGAAAGGTCAACACGCACTTTGATAATGATGCTGAAAGTATCTCTAACCGAAGAACAGAGGAAAGAAGCCTGGAAGTTAGGCAAATAAACAAGGGACAGGAAAGAGTTTACCCAAACAAAGTCAATGGCATGATTTGTGGTCAAGGAATATGGGGAGGAAAGACAGCTGCAATGAATATTGTCTCATAGGTTTCTCACTGATGATCTGGTTTTATTTCAGAGGTGAATTTTATGCTTTATAGAAGAGTCATTTCCAGCCAGAGGTAAGCTGATGATCTCACAGAGTAGCTTTTTCCAAATTAAGAATAGCTTTTCCATTACAGACCTAAGACCTCAGACCTCAGTTTATAAACAGAAGTCCAGGCATTATGCTTGGGAATATATCACATGGACTTTAAAGAATTTCTCAGAGATATCTGAAACCATCCTCAGCTAAAAAGCACCATTATAGAAGAATTGATAAATAACATTTCCCCTCCTCCTCCACTACCTCCTTCTCTTCCTTAATATTATTATTATTCATTTAGTAAGAACATTTAACATGAGATCTATCCTTAACAGACTTTTAAGTGTACAATACAGAACTGTTAACTTTTTTTTTAAGATTTTATTTATTTTTTTGACAGAGAGAGAGATCACAGGTAGGCAGAGAGGCAGGCAGAGAGAGAGAGGGAGAAGCAGGCTCCCCGCTGAGCAGAGAGCCTGCTGTGGGGCTCGATCCCAGGACCCTGAGATCATGACTTGAGCCAAAGGCAGAGACTTAACCCACTGAGCCACGCAGGTGCCCCAGAACTGTTAACTTAAGGCAGAATGTTGTGTAGCAGATCTCCAGAACTGCAGAATTCAGGTCTGCAAAAAGCACTAGTTTTCTCTGCCTATACTGTCATGCTACAGGGTGGTAAATTCCTGATTACACATCTCAGAGAGAGTCTGGAATATCACTATGCTGTCACATGGGGGGTGGTTTAAAAAATTAAGAATAAAATAATAAATGAATATAATCTTTCTGCTCTTTTGTTTACTGAGAAGCAAGAAAAACAAGGATTTTCCCCCTGCAATCTTATGATAAAATTTCAGGAGTCCAGAAATAATCTTGAATATTATGGATTCAACAAAGAAACTTTGAGTGAAGGAAGGCTGGGACGGAGAGAAAAAAGAGAAAGAATCACCACAGAGAGAGAATTTATTCTATTTTATTCAACAGTAGCAATAATATAAAGTCTAATCAGTTCTCTTCAAGCATCTTTTGCGCTTCATCTATACTTTGGTGCCCTGCTTAAGGAAAATTGTGACGCATTATTTATGAGTTTAGGAGACTCTCAGCTTTGGTCTTTGAAATCAAGCTTCAAATGCTTATAGCATCTTGGCTTTTCTTTTTTTTTTTTTTTAATTTTTATTTTTTATAAACAAATTTTTATCCCCAGGGGTACATGTCTGTGAATCGCCAGGTTTATACACTTCACAGCACTAACCATAGCACATACCCTCCCCAATGTCCATTACCCCACCCACCTTTCCCGACTCCCTCCCCCCAGCAACCCTCAGTTTGTTTTGTGAGATTAAGAGTCACTTACGGTTTGTCTCCCTCCCAATCCCATCTTGTTTCT
>PISX010032618.1:0-15996 GCA_004024625.1 Mellivora capensis
CTGCCCCCCTAGTCCCCCATGTTGCATCTCCACTTCCTCATATCAGGGATATCATATGATAGTTGTCTTTCTCTGACTGACTTATTTCACTAAGCATGATACCCTCTAGTTCCATCCACGTCGTTGCGAATGGCAAGATTTCATTTCTTTTGATGGCTGCATAGTATTCCATCGTGTATATATACCACATCTTCTTTATGGCTAACTTTTCAGAAAATATCACTCATTTCTTCCTTACAATGAAGTATATACCATTTTTGTAGTAAAAGCAAAAATTTTCATGAGTATGCTTAGACAAAAGAAATTATTAATTACATTTGCTTCATTACTGATATATAATTGTAGAAATGATATAGCGATAGTTTAGTTAGAAGGTAAAAATGTTCAATCAATGTGTAGCTTTATGCAACAATCACTTTTTAAGTACTGTGAGGGTCTTCAGAGACTGGTGGTTGTTGGTCCCTGCCATCAAGAATCTCAAATTCTTGCGAAAAACTTGTAGAAGGTAAGATGAAAATTTAATATCCTGCTATCATTCTATATTTACAAACCTCTAAATCAATGGTTTTAATCCCTTTCTTAATACATTTTGCCATTAAATATTTTATAGATAATGAGAAGCCATGGAGCTCTGTCTCAAGTGACTTTGCTCTGGAGCATAGGCTCCGATCCTGATGGTGATCTGGCCTTCACCTCTGGCAATCTCACATTTGAGACTGGGCAGAAGAGTGCCAACATCACAGTGGAAATACTTCCAGATGAAGATCCAGAACTGGATAAGGTCTTCTCTGTGTCAATCCTCAGTGTCTCCAGTGGCTCCTTGGGAGTTCATACTAATGCCACATTAATAGTTTTGGCTAGCGATGATCCTTGTGGTGTCTTCATCTTTTCTGAGACAAACAGACCTATCAAAGTTGAGGAAGCAACCCAGAATGTCACACTGTCAGTGATAAGATTAAAAGGCCTCATGGGAAAAGTCCTAGTCACATATGCAACACTGGATGATATGCAAAAACCTCCCTATTTTCCACCTAATATAGCCAGAGCAACTCAAGGAAGAGACTATATACCAGCTTCTGGAGTTGTTCTTTTTGGAGCCAGTCAGAGCGAGGCA
Organism: Mellivora capensis; assembly: GCA_004024625.1. Classification (NCBI taxonomy): domain Eukaryota; kingdom Metazoa; phylum Chordata; class Mammalia; order Carnivora; family Mustelidae; genus Mellivora; species Mellivora capensis. The sequence continues at coordinate 1,115 of PISX010032618.1, forward strand.
ACCATAACTATTTCAATTTTGGATGATGATGAACCGGAAAGATCGGAGTCAGTATTTATTGAGCTACTCAACTCTACTTTAATAGAGAAAGTACAGAATCGCCCAAGTAAGTAAACGTTAGTGTGTTTTTATTATTATGGGAGGTAAGAATCCTAAAAAAATAAATTAAGAATTGGGTATAGTAGAAAATCCTATAAAAATAGTAAGCTCTAACTTTGAAAGCATCACCTTACACAAGTTTAACTATAAGACAAATGGAAGTGGGACACTTGAAAACCCAAAATTATGTTTTGAAAGTCCCTTATGTTCCCAAACTAAATTGTTAAAAGCTCTGGTATAATCCAGTGCAACTGACTTCTAGTACTATTGTATTAGTACTATATATTAGTACTAGTATTATGTATTGTGGCTTCCAAATCATTCTAAAGTCAATCTGGGTATTCCAGGGATAGTTCTCATGGCAAGATCCTGTGCCTCCTTCACCTTGATCCACTCTGGATGATTCCCTGACCCATAGAGCTTCTTTGGCCATGAGCGCATGGGTCCAGCAAGTGTGCAAGGGAAGGGGGATAGGAGTGTGTAGCCGTAAGAAATCCTGCAAATTTGTTGGTCACTGGGAGTTGAGAAGAAGGCATTGATTGGAGATAAGAATGAGGAGTGACCAATCAGCCAATCTGGCAACTTCTTTTGAAAAGTAGCAGCCACTCCCTCTGGAATTGTGGCTCAGAGGCTATATAGAGAGAGCCAGGTGGCTCCTGGTAGAGAGCATGCCTGTGCTTTTGGAACTGAGAGCAGTCATTGTGTTACAGCTTGTTCATTAGTCACATCTCCCTAAGAGGACAAATAAAGGGAAGAATCTAGATTTCCTGGAATAAGGGAACAAGTAAAGGAAGAAAGATTAATGATATTAATTTGATATCAACTTAACATCAGTTTTAGAGCAATATTTATAACAAATAAAACCTTCTTAAGGAAACTGGAATTACATATTCCAAAAATAAGATTCTAAGCACTGCATGTTGACTGTGTTTTGCCATATAGACTATAAAGTTTCTCATAAATAAATTTCTTCACCTTACCGTAATACCTGGATGGATACACTATATAGTAAACAATATTCTTATCCACAACATAAGTAAGTAATTGTAGTTCAAGATTATAGAAAGAAATTTATTTTAAAGGACAACTGCTAATATTAAGTTCAGGTTACAGTCAAGGTTAAAATTCTCACACAATATGCATCCTTTTTTTTTCTTAAGATTTAGGATCAGTTCTAAGAGCAAATGAATTGTAATAAAATCCAGTGATTAGTCTTACTGAGTAAGAATTATAAAATAAAGCCTAATTTTCAAGGAACTCAGTTTATTGAGTGAGATAGAAATAAAGCCAGAAGGGAGTATCACATACAGCAGTGACTAGGAGCTGTGGGTGTTGGTGTAAGATAACTTACGTTTCAATATATAGTAATAAATTATTGAACATAATCTTTTTCTGCCCCAGTCTCTTTATCTATTATACAGAAATATAATGGGGCTTATATATAATAATATATGTGAAAATTAATGCAATATCTGGCACATGATAAGCATTCAGTAAATACGGACAATTGTTGTTGATAACATGGTGTATGCAGAATATCAATGTGCTATGGGATAGGAGAGACAATTGACATGTATTTTATGCTTATTATGTTCCTGGAACCATGCAGCATACTTGGGGCAGTTCACAATAGACATAAGATATGATGTAAAATAATTAAAGAACAATTAAATGTAAATCTGTGTGATAGTGATTACACTTTAATAAGCTAAATCAGTGTAGGACCTGATAAGGTCTCTGTTTCTGTACTGCGAGTATTATCATTAACTTTGAGGAAAGCAGTACGGGAAGACTGGAGATCAGCACCTGGGTAAGAGCATAGCACAGAATGTACGATTTGGATAATTGAAGATTTTATACCTGGTTTGATAAGGAATTGTATGTAGAGACTGAGAGATTAGACAAACTCTCACAGGATGCTTCTTGATATGTCTACCAGGTACTAGCATGATACGTTGTGATTTCCTCACCATCTTTGTGCCTCTGATTATTTGGTAAAATGTGGACAATGTTACCTGCCCCATAGAGATGGTATAGGGTTAAATGACTTGCTACAAGAAAAGCACTTAGAATAATGCCTGGCAAATTCTTTTCTAATCTAGTTGAATTTAATTTTATTATATTGATTTAGAGTTTTTAAATTTTAACCATGATTTAATTTAACATAGTCTGTGGGTTTTTATCTTGAAATTAAATGGTGTTACTGTTTTTAGATTAAATTATCCGAAAATGTTTAATTTTATTATCACATGTTTCCAAATACAACAGTTGTTAAAGATATTCTAAATATCAACTCAAAATTGTTTACTGCTCATAAGAATTTGTTGATGCTTCATTTGGTTTAAAATGTCACTTTTTACGTTGTTTTCGCAAGCGTGCTGGTTGGAATTGAACCTAGAAAATAATTTAGGGAGAGTTTGTGGAAGGTCCTAAATGCCTTCAAAACAAGTTTTGCTGTCTCTAAAGTCAGTGGAAAGTGAGAAGAGAGCCTTGAAAGTGTTGAGCGCACTTTTTACTGTATCAGCACTGGGGATGGAGTGCCTAGGTGGCTCAGTTGGTTAAGTGAATCTGCATTGGGGTAGCTTTGAGGCTGTTAATGAAGATGGGAAAAAGGAATGGGTTTATGAGCAAGGACAGGGTAACAGAGAGGGAGTAACTTAGTTATAGTATGATGATTTGCAGCTGGTCTTTGAGGACACAAAGCTTAATGACTTCCCTACTCAATTTTGTAAGTGAAATGTTGTTTTTTAAAAAATTTTATGTCATGCTAGCAACTAATTAGAGGAGCATTGGAAGAGCCTCTTGACAAATTTCCAATACTTATTAAAATGTTCCTGTAGGATAACTATTCCTGTGCTAAAGAGTCTATAATAAAAACCTCTCTAGAATGTAAAGCTACAAGAGAGTAGGGACTTTCTGTTTGTTTTTGTTTCCCCCATATCTAGATTAGTGCTGGTCCGTAGTAGTCGGTACATGTTTTTTGATAGAGATAGTAGAAAGAAGCACCGAATGAGGATCCCATTTTTTTTATAAAGATATTTATTTATTTGACAGAAATCACAAGTAGGCAGAGAAGCAGGCAGAGAGAGAGAGAGAGGAGGAAGCAGGCTCCCCGCTGAGCAGAGAGCCCGATGTGGGGCTCAATCCCAGGACCCTGAGATCATGACCTGAGCCGAAGGCAGAGGCTTTAACCCACTGAGCCACCCAGGCACCCCTGAGGATCCCATTTGGCTGACGGAATCTTGCTGAGGTTTCCTGATGACTTTTGGCAGGTTTGTAGAATTTTGATACATTAGCTTTTCTTGTCTTTCAGTTCCAAATTCTCCACGCCTTGGGCCCAAGGTAGAAACTATTGCTCATCTAATCATCGTTGCTAATGATGATGCATTTGGAACGCTTCAGCTCTCAGCACCCGTTGTTCGAGTGGCAGAAAATCATGTCGGACCCATTATCAATGTGACTAGAGCAGGAGGAGCCTTCGCAGATGTTTCTGTGAAGTTTAAAGCCGTGCCAATCACTGCAGTTGCAGGTGAGAGAAGACCTCCAAGGGGCAGTGAAGTGTGTTGGAGGGAAATTATATCCTTAATTAATAAAAGCCGCTTACAGATGTAGTTAGGAAAATCAACCAGAAAGCAGTAATTCTCTTGCATCTTTTAAAAGGCATAAATGTAGAGCTTTTATTGTGTATTTAGGACACGATTTTGTAGAATTTTTTTGAAAAATGCTCGCAAAACTGTATATGAATTTTAAAGTTAAGATGACCCAAATATGCACAAACCAATGAAAAGTAAACAAGGGAAAGAATTGTTAGGCTTTCTCTGTGTGTACTTTTTAGTCATTTGAAAGGGATTCATGTGTAAATGATCCCGAGGAATGCAGGATAAAATGTGCAGCTGCATGGTTGCCCTGCTTGGCAAACTCTTGCCTCTCAACCATTTATCTTGCTTATTTATTTATTTATGAAGAATGTGGAAGAGGCAATGGCTAGCATTAACTATTCTATGTAAGCAAAATTCTATGTAAGCAAATGCAAACATTAGGAGACTGCCTTTTTTTATTGGTGCTGTTACAGCATCTAGAGGGAGATCTGCCTGAGAGCTATTCAATTAGAATCTTTCTATCATGCGCTTGAAGAAACATGAGTGTGAACGGATAGGATAACACGTTTGATATTTTGAAATAAATGATATTTGCTTGAAAAGATAATAAACAAGGTTCACCTAGTCCCTAAGTACGTGTGTTGCGTGCACGCATGCAGGATGGGTAGCCTAGAGGAATGAATGCCTGACTGTAAGGGACCCTACACATTGCTCAAGAGTGGGGATGAATCAGTGTTCTTGGAGATTAGCCTTAGGCTTCATAAGGAGGCTCTCTCCATTCCCTTCCCACTGTTTGACCAGAAACAAAGCTACCACCAACATGAGTGGTATGCGGTAACAGCTTTTAATCCAGTTTTTTTTGTGAAAGCCCATAGTTTCCAGCAATAACATTGATGATGCAGACATGTCTATATCTGTACAGCAATATAACATATCTTCCTAGTGAGGTCAGAATTTTACTTCTGTTCTTTGTTTTAAAAGATTGCGCACATTTTCTTTCTCTTTTGTAGATAAGGGGTTACCTTGTAATGGATGACTCTATATATTTTTGTCTATGTCCATATTTATATCATAGCTATATCATCTATGTCTTCATGTGACAAATAGAAGAAATTATGCATACATCTTTCTAAAAATGGAAGGATAAACTTGAATACCTTTTGGAGGTCTTTTTCATTATTTTATGATCTCAAACCTGTTTTTTCTGGCAAGAGAGAAAAAATCTTTTTGTTTAGAATATATGTAGTCAGTATCCTCAAAAAAGCTTTACAAGTATATCTGTAGAATTTGATAGGTCCTAGTATTTTACTAGTATATGGCATGCTTATTGTCATATTTGGGACTAAGTCTTAACATTTTGCTTTTTATAGGTGAAGATTATAGCATAGCTTCATCGGATGTGGTCTTGCTAGAAGGAGAAACCAGTAAAGCTGTGCCAATATATATCATTAATGACATCTACCCTGAACTGGAAGAATCTTTTCTTGTGCAGTTGCTGAATGAAACAACAGGAGGAGCCAAACTAGGGGCATTAACAGAGGCAATCATTATTATTGAGGCCTCTGATGACCCCTATGGATTATTTGGTAACCAAACTAGTTTGTGTCTTCCCTGTAACTTGTCAATATAGACCATATATTTCTTTATTTTTAGGGACTTAGAATCAATTTGATCATGTTTCCCTTTTTAACTGGCTGATACCAATATGTAGGATATCCATGCACCCTCCTAGCAGAAATCAGCATCTTAGCATAAATACAGAAGGGAAAAACTTTTAGGCTTGTAAGTCAGATCTGGCTTCTAGATGTGTTTTGTGGATCTTAGACAATTCTTTCAAAAATTAATTTACGTAAATTTACACAAAAATCTGGATTTTTGGCCTTCTCAATTAGCAGGAAATCTGGCAACATTGAGCCTCCCTTCCTGCAAAGCATCATTTGTGGGAACAAAATAGCAGCCACCTCTTTGGACCAGGCTGGCACTGTGCAGTTAGCCACAGAACTCACTAGACCCACTTCCTTCATGACTGGTACAGGCCTGACCGTTGTGGGATTCTCAGTTGTAGTTTCTGCTTCTGTCATAATGAATAATAATGTGGAGATTTTGTCAGGCCTGACCAATTAGTATCACAGCATGTTAGTCCGATTTGGGGGGTTTAGCTATTTATAACCAGGCTGCGTAGGGGGGAAAACAATCAGCTATCAGATGATAATAGTTCTGTGTTGCCTCAGTTTCACTTTGTATTTGAAATTAACTCTGTTCTGCCCATTAGGTTTTCAGATTACTAAACTTATTGTAGAGGAACCTGAGTTTAACTCAGTGAAGGTAAACCTGCCAATAATTCGAAATTCTGGGACACTCGGCAATGTTACTGTTCAGTGGGTCGCCACCATTAATGGACAGCTTGCTACTGGTGACCTGCGAGTTGTCTCAGGTAATGTGACCTTTGCCCCTGGGGAAACCATTCAAACCTTGTTGTTAGAGGTCCTGGCTGACGACGTTCCGGAGATTGAAGAGGTGAGAGGAATGGCTAGTATAGAATGCCACTGTAAATCATACCTTGTCTTATAGTGACTAGAACAGATGGCTGTCATTGTGGTATTTATAGAAAATGTCAAGTTAATTATTTCTGCAAGAATTTTAAAATATGGTAGTGGAAAAGTGATTCTTATAGATAAATAAAAACAAGAATATTCTAGGAAAAGGTCTGGTACATATCGCAGTTCACTAGTGTAAGTTTTTTTATAGTTACACTGTATTTTTCCACATTTTCATTAAATGATTAAATATATATCTTTATATATATTTTATTAAATATATATCTTTATATATTTAACATGTATATTTGTACATTTTTCCATATAAACTCTTAATTTGTATCTAGACTCCCTCTTACCTAGAGTGTGGGCCAGTTGATTTTAATTAAATTTAGATTTTGATTTTCTACTTATTCACTTATTTGTTCTTCAATAATTTAAAAATTTACTATATGACAAATACCATCCTAGACATATCTGCTTGATACTTATTTTTCATGGTGAGGAAGCTAGGTGGCAAATATAAATAGAGTCTCAGTGAAAAAGTTGATTCATTACTAACATATATTAACTGAAGATAATTTTACATTATGAAATTCAAGTATTATGAAACCCTAGGTGTCATTAAGTTACTTTTAATAGCATTTATTCTTTAATAATATCCGATTTCATAGAAGAGAAGTCGATAACATTTCATATGAATGCTAATTGTGTTTTTCAGTTCTAAAATATTAGGTATTAGTTAATACATATAAAACATTTCTCTTTCCTTCTCTCAAAGTTTAGGTGGCATTATGATAGGACATCTTTAAATTTTGTCAGAGGATTTCCATTTAAGATAATGTGGGAAATAAGTCATAATAGATTAGCTACTTATGAAATATACATGCAATATTTTACCTAAATAAAAAAGTGTATAGAATGGACATACAATGTTTTATTGAAATGGTAGCTATAATAAAGATCTTAAAGTTGATTCGCAATATTATATACCTGAATGTTAAGGAATTTAAATGGCCTGTTATGTATAACTGTGCTTTATTATTAAAAGTCAGTAATGTATATTCTGTTACATGTTGGATTTGTAAATGTAATGGGGGAGTTTCTTTGAGTCCATTCATATTACATTATATTTTGTCCTTGTTTTTGTATGGATTATATGTTTGATTATCCCTCACCTGCATCATTGTTATTTTAATTTCAGAACTGGGATTCTGTTAAGGAAATTTTCACTGTATTTTTAGGTTATCCAGGTGCAACTAACTGATGCCTCTGGTGGAGGTACTATTGGGTTAGATCGAGTGGCAAATATTATTATTCCTGCCAATGATAATCCTTACGGTACAGTAGCCTTTGTTCAGTCGGTTTATCGTGTTCAAGAACCTCTGGAGCGAAGTTCCTGTGCTAACATAACTGTTAGGCGAAGGTATATGGAACAATGGCTTGCATCTATGGGGGAATGGGGGTTGTGGGTGGTGGGAAATGACTTCTTGTGCAATTAAATAATTCAGGTTTGGTGGTTGCTATATAATGTAAATTCTTTTTTAGGTTTGGTAATTTGTTAATTGAATTATGACTATGTGTATGAAGAGCCCAATATATTTATCATGACTTATTATTAGTGAAATAGATAATAGATTATAGATCATTGGGCTTTCTAACCACAGAAAGTTATTGCTTTAATCTATGATTTGTTTGAATTAGAACTTAAATACAACTAGCTTCCAAATTAAAGAATATTTAAATGCTATATGAAGTAGGTGGTTTTCAGGTTGTTTTTTCCTCATGTGTGTGTGAGGCGGTGTAAAGTTCACTGAACTCCTTCAGAAATAGAAAATAAGGGGTCTTGGGAATTTGTGGCAAGTAATTACATTTTCTTAATATGCACTCCTGATTACCATTATTACCTTGTTTAAGTGAAATCTGGTAATGAAAATTCATTTTCTAATTCTGTTTGATAATTCTGAAATGGATATGATTTGCGTATCTTGCAGGATATCTTTACAGCTTGGTTAAAAATAATTATTGCTTAATTGAAAACTAGCAAGATTCCCTTATATGAGAAAATAAAATGTCAAAAGACAAATATAATTAAGAAACATGGCTGTGTTTGTACTATTACTTTCTATACTTAAAAATAAAAAAGTGAGAACTGAAGTCAGTATTTTCTTTTTCTATGTAACCCACAGATTGCTTTGAGTGCTTAACCTGTCTTTTAATTGTGGCTCCATTTTTAGCGGAGGGCACTTTGGTCGGCTGTTGTTGTTCTACAGTACTTCTGATATTGATGTAGTGGCTCTTGCAGTCGAGGAAGGTCAAGATTTACTGTCCTACTACGAATCGCCAATTCAAGGGGTACCTGACCCGCTGTGGAGAACTTGGGTGAATGTCTCTGCCATGAAGGAACCCCAGTATACCTGTGCCACTTTGTGTCTCAAAGAACACGCATGCTCAGCGTTCTCTTTTTTCAGTGCTTCTGAGGGCCCTCAGTGTTTTTGGATGACATCATGGATCAGTCCGGTGGTTAACAATTCGGAATCTTGGACCTACAGGAAAAACATGACCAGGGTAGCGTCTCTGTTTAGCAGTCAGGCTGTGGCTGGGAGTGACTATGAGCCCGTGACAAGGCAACGGGCCATAATGCTGGAGGGTGATGAATATGCAAATCTCACGGTTTCTGTTCTTCCTGATGATTTCCCAGAGATGGATGAGAGTTTTCTAATTTCTCTCCTTGAAGTACACCTCATGAACATCACAGCCAGTTTTAAAAACCAACCAGCCATAGGACAGCCAAATACTTCTACAGTTGTCATAGCATTAAATGGTGATGCCTTTGGAGTATTTGTGATCTACAGTATTAGTCCCAATACGTCAGAAGATGGCTTATATGTTGAAGTTCAGGAGCAGCCCCAGACCACAGTGGAGCTGATGATTCACAGGACAGGGGGCAGCTTAGGTCAGGTGACAGTTGAATGGCGTGTTGTTGATGGAACTGCTACTGAAGGTTTAGATTTTATAGGTGCTGGAGATATTCTGACTTTTGCTGAAGGTAAGTGATGGTTCTAAATGGATTTTAGTTTCCCCTGGCAAAGTCATCATAGTTAATTTTTATGATAATGTTCATAAGAGTTCTTACTGTGTAGATTCTTGCTAATATATACAAGGGCAGTATAGTTTAAAAAAGAAGCTAGTTAGCTTGTTAATGGTTGACCCATGATATACATAGACTGATGAGCATCTTTGTAAGTTTATTAGAAAGATAATGTTTTCAGGGAATGTATGGACTTTATTCCTTTATAGTGCTGGCAGTGCCTATAAGGAAACAGAGGCAACTCTAAGGCAAATTCTAATTTTGAAAGGGAAGTTACCCAAGTTCATACTATTTATACTTAAAAATTATTTTCGTTGATGATTTATCCTGATTTGTCTAGTACATGTAAAATTTTCCCAGTTCATACTCATTTTCTTAGCTACCGATACTTCTCACCATGAGAATCTTCAGTGAAAATAATATGTAAGTATAAATAGTATGAACTTTGATGATTTCATTCATATTAAATTAAGCCTAGGGATAAATTGATTGATAATAATGTTCTTAGGCTTGAAGGGGTAACTACTGTAAATTTTCATGAATAATATAACTTGGCCCACAGATTATAATTAGGGTCAGATTCACTGATTCTTTTTCAGGACTGGTTGAATCATCTAATATTTGGAAGTTTGGAACGTTCATTTGTTTAAAATAATTATCATCGAGTGGGGGAAGTTATCTTTATTGAGATCATTGTTTAAATCCCAATTTGGGCAATTATGGATTCCATATAGTTTTTAGCGTAGTGTTTTTCTGATTAAAAAAATATGCTTATAAAAACCTCATGATATCCCCAAAGAAAGAAGGAAATAAGTGTTATTCACAATTCCATGTCTTAGAGCAATTCATTGCATCTTTTTTTGTTCAACTTTTTTGCATATACTGTTTTTAGAAATAGTAATTGGAGGTCATGATCATGATTCATATGTAGTATACTTTTTGAAATATCTAATAAGCATTATGTTTTAGAGTAAATTTTTAAAATAGTATATCACATTTCTATAATGGCTATTTCCTAAATATTATTTTGTTAATGATGGAATATGATCTGCTTGATGGAGCTGGAGGTACAGGTTGGTATTTGGTAACATTTCTCCTTATTTCAAAGGAAATAATAAAAATTTAATGAGGATGACTAGAGATGAAAATTTAAAGTTAGATTTTCCAGCAGCTTTAATAACTATAAAAAGTTTCCATATAAATATAATTATACAAATTAGTATTACCTTGAATTGTAACTTATCATCACACAAAATGGACTATATTTAATAGCTAACTTAGATTCTTAGATAATCTATAGTCTCTTGAGGCAGTCTTGATACTGTAAATTGATGAAATCCAGCAAGTTCGTGAGAGAACATTCATTCCTAATGCCTTTCTCCTTTTTCTTGCTTTTTCTCATCTCACCCTTTCATTCTCTTTCCAGAAAGTGGCAAAGAACTAGGTAGAGGACAATAGGCTGAACTGCAGAAGCCCTGTTGGATTTAGGGGTGTTCACTTCTGCTCCATGTTCTAGTGGGGTCCTAGACCAAATTGAAAAGTAGATTGCTTGAGTAGATTGAATTCCTTTTCTGCCTCCTTCCTTCATTTGCCCATATCCTGGAAATTGGTATTTGATGCTGTCATCTAGTTATCCAAAGACTCATGTCATTCAGGCTGGTTCTTACACTCGGAATTTGCCATCCCTTTCCTGTTTGCCATTTTGACCACCATTCCCTAAGTGTTCCTGGTCTTTCAGGGAAGTATTGACTTGATCACTGGAAGAAAATTATTCACAGGAATGCCAAAATGAGAATGAGACTCCATTCACCGAGAGAGAGAGAGAGAGAGAGAGAGGTTTCTCAGCAGAATGTACCTTAGATGCCCTTTCTCTAGCCGTGTCACTGTTCTAGGCTAAAGACCAGGGACAAAACTATGATTCTTTGAAGTAATTCTACCCTTTAAATTTTTCCATAATTCAAAATGTTCTTCTCTACAATCTGCCCATATTAATAAAATTTTAGTGTTTTATATGTAAAAGGATATATAGATTAACATATGTGATTTGCTTTTAGTTACACTAATATTGCTTATGATATTCATTTACATATTTTTACTTAACTTTTTAAAGTGGAAGTAATTTGGGGTCTTTGTGGATTCTCTATGTTGGTGATTTTGTTACTTTGGTTTTTAGTCCATTAATTTTCTTATAGGTGAAACCAAAAAGACAGCCATCTTAGCCATTTTGGATGATTCTGAGCCAGAGGATGATGAAAGCATCATAGTTAGTTTGGTGTACACTGAAGGGGGAAGTAGAATTTTGCCCAGCTCCGACACTGTTAGAGTGAACATTCTGGCCAATGACAACGTGGCGGGAATTGTTAGCTTTCAGACAGCTTCCAGATCTGTCATAGGTCACGAAGGTGGGTTCTTTTTTTTGTTCAGCATATTCATTCTCTCTTCTGTAGAGGTCATTTTTTGCTTATTCTTTTAAAGTTTCCATTTTTTTTTTTATCCTTTCATTATTTTGTAGAGCTGTGTATGTTAGTATGCCTGAAACTTAGCTGGGAAAGGGGTCTGTAGTGAACTGTTTAACTACTTAGGAGCCTTGCAGATTCTCGCTTGCTTCCCCTCACTGGTGTGATTTTAGGAATTTAATCACACTTGGGATGCTCAGCTTTCTCATTTGATAAATGACAAGAAATATTGCTTCGTAGGTTTCTTTTTTTTTTTATTAAAGATTTATTTATTTATTTATTTGTCAGAGAGAGCACAGGCAGACAGAGTAGCAGGCAGAGGCAGAGGGAGACGCAGACTCCCTGCTGAGCAAGGAGCCCGATGTGGGACTCGATCCCAGGACGCTGGGATCATGACCTGAGCCGAAGGCAGCTGCTCAACCAACTGAGCCATCCAGGCATCCCGCTTCGTAGGTTTCTTAGTGAGGATTACATGAGTTAATGCGTATAAAGTGTTTGTCACAGTTCCTAGCAAGCATATATGTACTTAGTGGTAGTTGTTGATATTAAACAGTAAAACACTGGCTCCTTGTTCAAAACAAGTAGTAGTTTGTAATTGGAGAATATTTTACCCTGGATTTTATAGTGTGTTGTTATGTTTTATGATTGAAGTGCCAAACTGGAAAAAAATGAGAAAATTTCCATTTTTTTCTTAAAAAATAAAAATGTTCTTAAATCTTAATATTTACATATGTAGGATTTTGCAAATGCAGGCTAATTTTTTGCTTCCAACATTTTAGTAGTATTTTTTTGTCTTTGAATAGACCTGTTTGATATAAAACTTGTTTAGTAGCCTGTGTTTCACTATAGTCTGTGTTTAGAAATAAGAATAAATAAGTGTACCTCAGAAAGAGAAGAAACAAAAAGGATCCAGATCATGTATTTGGACTTCTATTTTACAGATGAGAAAACTCAGACACAGAGAGATTAGGTGTCCTGACAAGGTCATCCAGCTCGTTAGTTGCTGTGCTTGAAACTAAATATGTTTTAGTGTGCATTACCTTATACTTCACTGTACTCCCAACTTGTGAGTTTATTTAGTTTACCAATGCAAATGTCTGACCTATTTTCCAACACTCTTTCCTTTTATCAGTGGTTCAGAATCTCATGTTGTCACAGCAATAGTGAGTAAAAACGACTAACAGATTGCTCTAAGTCCAATCTAAAGATAGATCAGCAACTCTCAAAAAATTATCTGTAATATAAGTAAAAAGTCACTGTAGAAGTTAATGTTAATAATAATGAGAATGATAATATTTATTGAGTGTTTTCTCCGTTATTACACTCCGGAAGTGTAAACACATCGTTATTACACTTAATTTGAACAACAGCCCTATAAAGTGGGTGTAATGGTATACATCTCATAGTCTCATAAGGAGAGTGAATTTCTGAGAAATTAAGTTTTTCACAGTGGAGCTTAATTAACCCCAGTGCTGTCTGAATCCAAAACCTATATAATATAAGGAAATTTGTGAAAAGAAATTATGTTTTGCTTGAACTTAATCTGCTGCAGAACCCAACATTTCAAGAACTATTTAATTGGCAAATATTTCAAGTGATTTGAGTTGGAAGAATAATGACTTTGAGTAACAATGTTTGTGTGAGAGAAGCCAACTGATGAGACAACCTGACTCTATCTCATTTTAGAGGTGGAAATTAGATTTTTAGAGATAATGATTGAGCTCAGGAAAATTAATAGGATCTTTGTGGATAGAGGAAGAAAAGCAAGATGTCAAAGATAGACCCCTGTGGAACACAAGGCTAAGATGCTGGGAAAGAAAAAAGACCTTTATGGAGAGAGAAGGCTCTCTGCCAGAGGAGGGAGGAAACCAAGATAAGAGTGTGTTTTCATCAATAAACAGAAAGAAAGTAATCACTGTGTCTCAGGCTAACGCGGGCAGCCAGTGAGATTAGATTCCTGAATGGGCGGGAGGAGACAGGGGTACTGTAGAGGATTTTAAAGGAGAACTTGGGATGGGAAGAAAGTATCTAAGGACGTAGAGCTATTTGGGCAGTTCTCCTCAAAGTAGGGTCTTCAAGTCAGTGCCCATCTACAGTGTTTGCTACTGATTGTGGCAAGATGAGTTTTGAGGTTCAAATACGCCTTTCTAGAAACTTCTATAACATTTTCATTTTGCTGATATTCAAAAGCATTATCTATGGGCTTATGATTTATATGTCTTTATGGTTTTTGTTTTTGTTTTTGTTTTTTTTTTGCAAAGAGGAAAAACAATTAGTAATTAAAGTAAATGGCCTAAATGTGTTATTGGTAAAAATTGTGCATTATCATATTACTCTATGAGCATGGGTTTGGTACCGGAAATAAAACACTGAACTGCTTTCGTTGCTTGCATGTGTGCTCCCTAGATTTTTTTCATATTTTCTAAATAAAAATCAGGGTGAATTTTTACCTTTTCTTATTTTCCTATACCTTTATTCCAAAGTTTTTTTCCTAGAGTCTAAATTAATCTTCTTTTTTCAAAAACATTATGTTGAACCTCAGTGATTCAGAAATTTGTGTGTGTGTTTTTATGTTACCACAAGCTTGCACAGAGAAATGTGTACCAAGCATATCTGTTTACCAAAGTGGTTTAATGAAAACTTCATGGGGATTCTTCAAGATAACTGCTAAAGAAACAGGGTAAAAAAACTCATGCCATGTGATCTTAAGCAATGTTAACACTGCTTTTGACCTAGAGTCGGAGTTTCATTTATGAGGTTAGATTTAAAATGTGGACCATGCTGAACTTCTGGCTCTAGAATACATTTTCAGTTCATGGGGAGGAATTGCCTTAGTGTTTAACAATGTACTGAATTCTGTAGAATTCTATTTCTCTTTTTTGTGCTAAAGCAATTGGACAGATGCCCAGTGGTAAATATTACTTTCTTTCAAATGGAATGGGAAATTAAAAAAATATGGGACAATAGATTTTTACTGTGATTGAAAACTATGTATAAATGTGCCCTTTATAAATCCGTGTTAGATGTTTCACTTAGTCATCCAACTCAGCAGCATCATAATCATCATGTCATATTCAATGGATTTAAAAATTTGCCTTTT
>PISX010032619.1:0-16000 GCA_004024625.1 Mellivora capensis
GTGTTCTCTATGGATTAGCATTTTTGCTCTATTATTTTTAAGCCAAGATTGCAAGGGTTGATTTGGACAGGTTATATCACCTGATTTGCCCTCATTTTGTTATCTTTTAAAATCTAGAAATTGGGCTAGGTATGTATTGAAGACCCCATAAATCTGTGATTCAGTAATACGTGTCTTGCATAAGTTTTACTAACAGAATTAATGTTTGTAAAATAATTCAGATTCAAGGATGAAACATTTTAATACTAGTTCCAGAAACTAATTTTATTTAATGAAGCATGTCATAAAAGTGCTTTGCCTGGGGATAGGTATAGTCACTGACTCCTGAGCTTTACGTGTATTCAGGGTTGACCTGAAAGAAGAAAAAGACAAGAATATCTTGAGCCAAGAAAGTGATTCGAGTAGATGGAAAGTACATTCATCCCTTATATTAGAAACCAAACATTAACAGTATGTGCATATGAACATCTTAAATTTTTCTAGTTCTCATGGAAGAAAGTACAAGTAGAAATAAAGCTTTACTCAAAGCAGAAATTCTATTGCAGGAAATATTATCTGTTGTAGGAAAAGATCAGAAGTTGTTTCTGGGGCTTAGGGGTTGGTTTGACTTGGAATTAACATGAGAGATTCTCTGGGCATAATAGTAACAAAAACGTTTCTTCAGAGTTTAATGATTTATAGCTCCTACTCAGTATAACATTTTGAGATTTGAAATAAAAATTATATTTTTTACTCCCAATATTTTATTGTAAGAAAACTCAAATTGGGGAACTGTCTATAAAATACAACTCAGGAATCTTCAAAATTATTTAAATTATGAAAAGATAAAGAAAAATCTAGAAACAGATCCTTACAACTAAATAAAACATGTAATCCAGAATTTAATCCCAAACTACAAAAAGGATTTTATGGGTGAACTGATGAAATTTCAACAGTCTGTAAATTAGATAATAGTTCCTGATTTTGAGAAGTGTTATGTGTTTATGGAAAAGAATGCCCTCATTTTTAGAAAATACACAATGAAGTATTTGGGAGTAAAGAGCAATTTGTCTGCCTCCTACTCAAACACACACAATCATACACCAATCTACGTCTTTATCTAGAGATGTATATCTACATGTGTACATCTGTAGAGAATCATATATGTATAGAATAATAAAACAAGTGTAGTAAAATGTTGATATTTGGGAATCTGGATAAAGGGTTTATGGAAATTTTTAATACTATTTCAGCTATATATATATATTTTAAAGATTTTATTTATCTATCTGACACACAGAGAGATCACAAGTAGGCAGAGACGCAGGCACAGAGAGAGGGGGAAGTGGGGTTCCCACCGAGCAGAGAGCCAGTTGTGGGGCTTGAGCCCAGGACCCTGAGATCATGACCTGAGTCGAAGGCAGAGGCCCAACCCACTGAGCCACCCAGGCACCCCTCAGCTATATTTTTTATTTTATTTATTTTTAATTTTTTTATTTTTTAAAGATTTTATTTATTTACTTGACAGGGATCACAAGTAGGCAGAGAGGCAGGTGGGGTGGGGGGGGAAGCAGGCTCCCCACTGAGCAGAGAGCCCGATATGGGACTCGATCCCAGGACCCTGAGATCATGACCTGAGCCAAAGGCAGAGGCTTTAACCCATTGAGCCACCCAGGTGCCCCTCAGCTATATTTTTTAATGTCTGAAATGATTTTAAAAGAAAAGAGAAAATATGTTAAATTTTATGGGACAAAAAAAATGGAAGTATTATGGCCAATATTAAAGTAACAGTTGTGGATAAGCTACTCATAAAAATTATTCTTCATATTTTACACATTTTGAAGAAATCAATTGCTTAGTGGATGCCTTAGACTAGAAAGAAGATTGGATTCATTTTAAACTAAGAAATTAAAAATGCACACGTCTGATTTTTGGAAAATTTGATATAAAATGTATGATGGACTTGTGTTTCTAGCAAGATTTTGTCAATTGAGAAAAGAGAATGAACTAAAAAGCGTTTATTTAGGGTCTCAGAATTGCAATCCATGAGACACAGATTTGGAAAGCAACCCAAATTTGTTTGTGCCCCCACCAGGGAACAAAAGTCAAGGGTTTTTAAACACAGGAGAGAATGCTTACTTGTGTTGTTTACAAAGAATTTGATTATTGTTAGTGGCAGAAAATGAATCTTGGCTGAATATAATTGGTTACTAAAGCTGTCACTAAGCAAAACCTCTTACTGTAGCAAGTTTGCATGTATCTAGGATGAGTCCTTGAAATATTTGCAGCTTTGCCCAGTTCAAAAGTTCATGGTTCCATCTGGTAGCAATGTGCATAAGCCCAATTTCCTTAATGGCCTCCTGACTCAATTTTAAAATATTTTGACATAAGTGACCCCATTTCATTTTATGTTTCGTAGTGTTATAGGAGATATTATAAAAGACACTTCCAGTGCAAACACTAGATATAAAATACTATTTTCTATGACTGAATGTTTGTGCCCCACCTCCCCAAATCTATACGTTGAAGCACAAAACACTCATTAGATTTAAATGAGGTCATTAGGGTGGGGCTCCAAGATGGATTTAGAGCCCTTATAGGAGGAAAAGCCATTGTAGCTAGCTTCATCACTCTATCATGCTCTCTTTCAGCCATTAGAGGGCACAGAAAGAAGGCAGTTATCTGCAAGCTAAGAGGGCTCTCCCTAAGAAGTGAATTTATACCTCAGTCTTGGACTTCCCTGCCTCCACAACTGTGAGAAACATACATTGTTTAAGCCACCCAGACTATAAGACTTTATTGTAGCAGCTGGGGCTGAATAAGACACCATTATAGCAGTGTGTATGTCAGGGGGAGGGGGTTTATGAGGAGCTATAATAGTAAGCAAGAATTCTAGAGATGAACTCATGTTAAAATTAGCTTTTAGCCTGAGGGTTTTATTTTATGGATGCCCAGATGTAGAGTATAAGAGATAAAATTTAGATTCCTCTTTAGGTGATTTTTAGTCTAACATAGTCCTTGTACTTCCATTAGTAAAGAGTAAGGCATCAAAGATAGGGACGTTGGTTTTAGAAAACAAAAAAAATCAACAGCTGAGATCAGTTTTTATAGGATTAAACGTATATGGAGGTTTTTTTGTTTGTTTTAAATTTAATTATTTATTTGACAGAGATCACAAGTAGGCAGAGAGGCAGGCAGAGAGAGGGGGGAAGCAGGCTCCCCGCCGAGCAGAGAGCCCCATGCGGGACTTGAGCCCAGGACCCTGAGATCATGCCTGGAGCCGAAGGCAGAGGCCCAACCCACTGAGCCACCCAGGAGCCCCAAATGTATATCGAGTTTTGATAAAGATAGGTTTGGGTTAAGTCCAGGCTTTTCCAACTACTAGTTTATGGCTTTAGGTAAGTTTAGCATCCTATCTGAGTTTCAATATAATCATCAATAATGGAATAATAATAATAAAATATACATTTCAATTTCCTACCCCATAACTTAGAAACTTGTTATATGTTAGCTATCGTCAGCATTACCAACATCCTCAAATTCATCATATTTTTAATTAAGTTTAAATTTAATTTAATTTAAATTTTAACTTTATTGCTTTGAACAGTTTGTTTATAGAAAATTGAGCAGAAACTAGGGAGAATTCCTACATACTCCCTGTTCCCCACCCTCCCTCTTCATTGTTTGTCTTATTAATATCTTTAATCACTATGGTACATTTTTTGTAAATGATGAACCAATATTGATATATTATTATTAACTGAAGCCCACACTTTACCTTAGGATTCACTCTGTGGTGTACATTTCTCTAAGTTTTGACAATGTGCGATGTAATGTGTTCAATATTATAGAGATTTGTTTCACGGTCCTAAGAATGCCGTGTCCTCCTATCCATCCCTCTCTTCTACAGTCCCCAACACCTGGCAACTGCTGATCCTTTGACAGTCTCTGTAGTTCTGTCTTTTCCAAAATATCCTATGTTGGAATCCTACAGAGTGCAGCCTTTTAAGATTGAGTTCTTTTACTTAGCAATATGCAATTAAGGTTCCTTCATGTCTTCTCATGGCTAGATAGTGCGTTTCTTTTTGTCACTGAATAATGTTCCATTGCATGTGTGTGTCACAATTGGTTTATCCATCACTTATTAAAGTAACCTAGGTTGCTTCTGATTTTTGCAAGTATGAATAAACTTGGCTATAAACATTTGTGTTTTGATATTTGAATGGACACATGTTTTCAGCTAATTTGGGTAAATATCTGAGAACACAAGATCATAAGATTGATAGCTCAAACAGTAAGACTGTGTTTAGCTTTCTAATAAACTACTAATCGTCTTCCAATGTGACTGTATGATTTTCATTCCCATTGACAATGAGAGTTCCTATTGTCTGACATTCTCAGATTTGCTGTGGTGAGTATTTTGGATTTGAGACATTCTAGTAGGTGTATAGTAGTATACTGTTTTAATTTTCATTTTTCTAATAATGTTGAGTACCCTTTCATATGACCACTGGCCATTCCCATATCTTAGCATCATTTCTTGAAGGTAGCTAGTATTTTTAAAAACACCATCCACATTATGGGATTAGCTCTGTTATACTTCTAGGAGCACAGAGAATTGGTTAGCAACACTCTTAGGACCTCCCCAGGTGAAATCTGAAACTAGCCTCTGTACTCTGAGGGCAGGGAGAGACAGAAGAAAGAGGCAAGCCATGCCAGGTTGATCCACAGCAGTTGAAATAAACACAGGGAACTTATATACTAAGCCTGCCTTGGAAGACAGCAAGAGAAGTGGATCCCTCCACCAACCAAATAGTAAAAGTTTGTGTAGAGCTTTAACTGAGTTCAGTTACATACACCATTCAGATGTATGTACACAACTCACTATCTCAAGGCTGTGTCCTTGGAGCAGCCTCTGGGACCCTGAAAGGCAAAGGGAACCCTTATACCAAGGGTAGAGCTGGGGAGGCAGTGAGGTGTTTCTAAGTGCCCAGGTCCAGCTCCTGGTCAACCAGAGGTCAGGTCTTTTGATGACCTTGGCTAACACGGAGAAGTTCTGAAATGGATAATGCCAGAAAGAGAAGGGAAGAACAAACAGAATGATACAACTCCTGATGGTATCAAAGAGCCAAAAGTAAGAAAGTGAAAGCAACAAATAACAAAAAACCAAAGAAACAGTTCTTATTTAAAGATATTTATGCATTAGGACTGGATGACTTCTGGGTCAAGAAAGAGAATGTGGGTGTGTTTGTGTGTGTGTGAAAGAGTGCAAATAAGAGAGAGTGTGAGTACCCTATACATACACAGTGTGTCACTATAAAAAATAAAAAATGTAAAATGTAAAAATATAAAAATAAAAAATGTAAAAAAATAAAAAGAGGGGGAAAAATTCCAAATACTCCTTTATACCCTTACCCAGACTGCACACCACTGAAATTAGTTGCAAAATTCTTTGTCTTTTGTTACATGGGATAGCCATAAAAACTTGAAGGTAGATACATTGTGACCAACCTCCCTCCCTCTCTTTCTTTCTGCCAAACTACACTTTTCTCAAGATACTGCTACAGTCAAATGTGTTTAATGAGAGAAATGAAGATTATTAATGGCATTAATCCAGGGCTGAGGTTATGTGAAAATTTTATATTAAAACATCCTATTAGTGAAAGTGTACAATGGTGCATATTTCAGTTTGGTAATTTATAACATGCCTGTGTGTTGATGCAGCAATGCCACTTCCAGTAATTTATCTGAGAGTATTACTTATAGATGTGTGTGGATTTAGCTAGAATTAAAGTCACTCAGGGTTTTTTTTTATCACTACAGAAACTAGAAAACCAAATATTCCCAAATGAGATAACAGATAAATTAGGCACACCCATATAATGAAAGGTAGGATGTGGCTATTGCATATGAAAATGTGAAAGAATATATCAACATGAAAAATTGCTCAGGAAATTTTTTTTTTGTGTGAAAAACAAGCTATACCATGACTATCCTCTTTTTATGCACAGAAAAAAACAAACATGGGATGTTATATAAAGTGTTAAAACATTTCCTCTGGTTGGTTCAATATTAATTCGTGTTTATTTTCCTCTTTCTTTGCTTTTGTTCAGCACCCGTAGAGTTTGGGAGATTAGCACATGGAACCTGGAGTCAGAAAGAAATGTTTTAATATTGATTTCATCACTTACTATCAGTTAGATGAGTAGTTTAATATCCCAAAGCATGGGATTCCTTTGTGTTTTGAGTCTCACATGTTCAATGTGCACACTAAAGTGAAAAATGTCTGTGAAGTGCTCATTTCAAACTGAACAAAGTGTCAAGAAATGATAATCATTCTCATAATAGCATTTATCTGCATTTTTTCTAAAACTTTAAGGAAGAGGCATTAAGTTTATAATCATAAAGAAAAGTTATGAAAGAATTAAAAATAGATACAGATCTAGAGCTAAGGAAGTAATTGGGAAGTATTGGTTTAAATTAGTGAGTATAGATGTAGAAATATAACACTTAGCAACCACTGTATCCCTCAAAACAGTTAAAACTGCTAAAATCTTTCTGAATCTGCAAATGCCCCAAGCACACCCTTCCAATGCTTTAGAAGTAGTCCTGTCAAGGTTGGAGTGATTGAACTCTCTGAAAGTTCTATTTTTCTTTTCTTGTAAAATGAATGCATCTCATGTTTCCCATTTCAGTAAAATGCAATTGTAATCCCCCTTTTCACTACCCTCTTTCCTCTTGTTTCAAGGAAGAAACCAGTATAGATAACCAGAATCTAGTTCGGTTGCTGCTGGATTTCAGCTCAGAGGAGGAAAGTAGCAGAGCCTCTCAGATATGTTTGTCCACCTCCAAAGAGTCAAACAGATTGAGAGTGGGGAGTAAAACTCACCGAGGTGGCATGGTGCATGGCAGGGTATTGTACAGCTTGAAAAACTTTATATTTTTATTTGCATGGTGGGAGAGAGCAGATAGGCAGCACAGACAGCCAACACTGCTGCTGGCTCCTCTCTCCTCCTGGAAGAACCCAGGGGGCCCCCCCGCAGAGATCCTGCTTCTCTGCAGCCAGTGGCAGCAGCAGCTTGGGAATGGTGTGTTGCAAAGAGCCCATGGACAGTGATTTTGTGGAAATGCACCACAGTCGGGTCTGCTTTGTCATATCAAACCAAAACAAAATTAGTGAGTAGAAGGATGTTGAACATGTACAAAGTTGCCTTCCCAAGTCC
Source organism: Mellivora capensis (assembly GCA_004024625.1). Lineage (NCBI taxonomy): Eukaryota > Metazoa > Chordata > Mammalia > Carnivora > Mustelidae > Mellivora > Mellivora capensis. Next base: position 7,203 of record PISX010032619.1, read on the forward strand.
ACATTCCCAGTTTTTCTGGCTCTAAACAGACCCTGGTTTATTGAAGTATCAATGTCTTCACCTCCCTTCTCTTGCTGAAGGAAGGTATGGGAACAACAACCCAAGAGAATGAGTTTGCCTTAAAATGAATCTTTCTCTTTTCTACCACCCATCCCACTGACTCCTCTAGTGGGGCACAAAGTAACATAATCTCATTTTACAGAGTTTGTTAGGAGACGCTGTTCTTCCGGGCTCGGAGGAATTGAACATAGGTGGAAGGGCTCCACAGGGGTCATCTCCGCAGAGGAGGCCAGCCGGCAGGTGGAGAGGATGTGGGTGCTGCCACACTGACAGGAAGGCTTAGACAAGAGAATCACCAGCCTGTAGCCCTGAGAACCAGAGAGTGGTGGAGTCCAGGAGGAGGCGGAGGGGTGAGAGGCAGACAGGAAGTTACCTGCTTTCAGTACTTGCTGTGTTGTAGCACCTGCTGCAGTACTTGAAAAGTGGAAAGGGCACAGGGAGTGCACCTGGGAAGCACCTGCCAAAGCCATTACATGAGAAAAAGGGATGGTGAAAGGGGAAGGGCTGTACACGGTTAGTTTGGCGGCAATAACAACATGGAGGTTGGCTATCATAACGGGTGACCCTGAGGAGTGCAGGGGGTCTGGTGCCACACCTGTTACTCTGCTAGACCGGGTACAGGATGCTGCAGCAGGTGCTTCGCAGAGGGCTCCAGTCGTTCTGCCACAGGCTGGGCTTGTGCGTGAGCCGGCACCCGGTCTTTTTCCTCACCGTGCCCGCAGTCCTGACCATCACCTTCGGCCTCAGCGCGCTCAACCGCTTCCAGCCCGAGGGCGACCTGGAGCGCCTGGTCGCTCCCAGCCACAGCCTGGCCAAGATCGAGCGCAGCCTGGCCAGCAGCCTTTTCCCCCTGGACCAGTCCAAAAGCCAGCTCTATTCGGACTTACACACCCCTGGGAGGTACGGCAGGGTGGACGATATTTTGCTCCAGGCTGAGGGGAACCCGCAGACCCACCAAATCTTGCAGGAAATGAAGTGAACCACAAGGGCTATATATGTTTTCTCGTCGGTCAGGGAGATCCATTAGTATGAGAAATGCGCTGGATGATACTATTTCAGTGTTAAAGGATCTCAGGCAGGGTGTGTGACAATAGCTAGGGTGCAATGAGGTATTCCAGCACCAAGATAAAGAGATGCTCCTCCTGCATGTTTCTGCAATTAAAGAGACAGCACTTCATTTCTTGCCCTAAACAAGCAAAGAAAATGCGGAGGTCTCATCCTCAGAAGCTCAAGCTTCTTTCATTGAGGGAGGTGTTATGGGCAGTTTGGGCCGAAAAGGGGAAAACATTAAATAAATGCACAATTATATATTTATTAAGGATTAATTTGTGACCGGAAGGTGAATGGAGAGCCTTTAGCATTGCTAGGAACTTCAGCTCCATTGCCAGGGTATGAAATAACTGTTTATCTGCCAGCAGCCTAGCTTGAATTTGATATTTGAGTGTATGTACCCTGTGCATGCCTGTGTGACTGTCAATAATAAGCTATGACTACTGTTGAGAATCCATAAATTTGCATATGACTAGAGTAGGGGTTCTAACAATTGTATACATTTGTATTGCATGCAAAAATAGCTAGAATACTGTGAACATAAATGAAAATATGTGCCACTTAATGATAAACTAGAGGAAGAGTTGACAACATTTTCTGTAAATTACTATGTAGCAAGTATTTTATGTTTTGCAGGTCATACTGTTTTTGTTGCATATTCTTTTTTTGATTTTTTAATTTCTCTTATCCTCTTTATTGTTTTTAACAATCTTTTAAAAATTAAAAAAAAAAAAAGCCTGTTCAAAGTCCAAAAACATGACAGGGGTCAAGTTTCCTGGTAAGGAGGTAAAGGCATTAAGCAAATTTGTTTTCACTGCAAATAGTGTTTAAGTTGAATGCCATTATTAAATCACAGGTTTCACAGTCCCCCCACCCCCGCAAAGCACAGTTTTACATTAGAGTTGAAAAGTTATACTATACTTGGAAATTAAAATGCCATTTATTAACCACAGACAAATACCTAGATGGGATTTAACTGATTATATAATTTTCAACCTCAGAAATGTTCCAATTAATAGAGTTATAAATTATCATAATTTGTGCAAAAATGTATAGTTTATAGAAAAAAATAAGTCCTATAAAACTATAATTGAATATAATTGACCCTTGAACAACATGGGTTTGGATGGTGTGGTCCACTTACATGCAGGTTATTTTAAAAAATACAGTATAGTACTGTAAATGTATGTTCTCTTATGATTTTCTTGATAACATTTTTTCTTTAGCTTATTTTATTGTAAAAAGACAGTATAAAATACATACAACACACAAAATATGTGGTAACCAACTCTTTATGTTACTAGTAAGGCTTCTGATCAACAGTAGGCTATTAATAGTTAAGTTTTAAAAGCATCAGAAGTTATAGGTGGATTTTCAACTGTGTGGGGTATTGTCACCTCTAACTCCTGCCCAATTAAAGGGTCAACTATATATCATTTTATTTATAGTGATTAATATTTGACTGGATTATTTTAAATTATTGCTAGCATCCTATCCATCTCTTTGAATTCAAATATTATTTTGTGTAGAAGTGAAATAGATCATTGCCATGTCTGGTAAGGCTTTTCAATGCAAACTTTCATATTAATCACTGGATGAAATAATTTTTTTCAAAAAGATAGTGTTTGAAAAAAACTGTATTTGGAGATAAATCTATATATAAAAACACTGGGGCACCTGGGTGGCTCAGTTGGTTAAGCAACTGCCTTTGGCTAAGGTCATGATCCCAGGATCCTGGGATCAAGCCCCACATCAGACTCCCTGCTCAGTGGAGAGTCTGCTTCTCCTTCTCCCTCTGCTCCTCCCCACAGGCTGTGTTCTCTCTTGCTCTGCTCTCTCTCTCTCTCAAATAAATAAATAAAAATTTAAATTAAAAAAAAGGAAAACACTGCTAAATGTCATGAACAGATTTCTCACACTTGACTTCTCTTACTTTGACTCTTGTCATCATTATATTTTTGCAATAAATGTAATTCTTCCAAAAACAGAAATACCCTTGAATAGAGAAAAAAGAACAGATTTATTGTCCTTCAATTTATATTTAATTTAGTAATTGTGGCTACTTTAAATAAATGATCTCCATATGTTATTATTCCATATTTATTTTGAAGGAGTTCTAGACAGTCTTTTGTACTGGGGACAGTTTACCAACATAAATAGGTCCTTCTATCATGATAACACTTAATTCTATACATTTTTAAATTTCTGCTTTTACATCTTCAAATGTACCCATATTTCTCTAATCTTTTATAAATGCCATCAATATTGTTCACTGAGACATAGTTTTTCTTTCCTTAAGAGCTCATACTAAGAGTGTAGTTCCCCTCTTCCTTGAAGTTAAGCATAACCATGTGAATTGTTTTGGCCAAGTAATATGTCTGTCGAATGGTGTTAAGCAGAGTTGCCTTCCTTCTGCTTGAAATAGTTCTCCCCAGCCTCTAAATAGTAAATTTAAAGACCTTGAGAGTAGCATAAACTGAGCATATTCAATGGACATATGAAAAACCAGTGGGACGTAAACAAAGGGGCAGTGGAAGATAATAAGATCAGGGAGGTAGGAGGTGAGGTAGGCAGGGTACAAATCTTTTGGTTCTTGCGGACTCTAGGATTATGTTAGGAGTAAATTATAACTGTGCTGGAAGTATTTCAAGTGTTGGAAGCAAAGGATTGATGTATCTTTGATATGTCTTAAATATTGCTCTATTCTGTGGAGATTGAATTGTAAGGGGCAAGTGTGGAAACAGAATTGTGAATGAAGTCTACTTAATCCAATCAAGAGATAATGGTGGTTATGACTGTGGTTTTAGCAGTGGAGATGGTGGGAAGTGATAAGATTTTAAATACTTTCTGGTGTTAGACAGGACTTACTGGTGTATGTATAACGTTGTATCAGGGAGAAAAAGATAAATACGACATCTAGGATGTGCCCTGAGTAATTTGATAAATGGTGGTACTATTTGCTCATATGGGGGAATTTTGGAGGGACTATATCATTATTGTTTTGATCAGGCTGTTTGAGATATGTACTCAATATTTAAGAGATATTGCTGAGGCAGTTGGGCATGAGTGTGGAGCTCAGGAGAGACTCCAAGTATGGGAATGAGAAAATGCCCATTATCATTACATCAGTGAAAAAAGATAAAAAGATCAGCTCAGCTAAGAAATGAATGTAGGTAAAGATTAAGGAAAACAACAACAACAATGTAGAACATGGATCTAGAAGGAAGGGTTTATTCTCAAATATCACTGACAGTGACACAGACTATTAGGCTTTTAGCTAATTAAAGTACATCTTAAGTCTTTCTAGATCTTTGTAGTCATGTCTTATAATACCCTAACTCCATCTGCATTGAAGTCATGCATTAATCCCCCACTGCTCCTTCTCGTTTCCTATAAAATACCAATGTTTTTAGAATGCACAGCTCTCATTTCTATTTTTTAAATAGAAGAACTTTAGGATATGAAAATGTCCTCATCTCCCTTCAGCACTTGTTTTTCCATTTCTTTTCACTTCTAGACCAAACATGGGTAGAGTTTTGAGGATATGGCCAATAAACTGTGCACACTTGTGACACTTTCCATATAACAGACCAAAAAAAAAATGAAGCACTGTAGAGGATGGACCACAGACATTTTAAATGTAAAAGATTTTTGTACCACATTAAGTCCTCAGCCTTGTCAACAAGGCGAAACATCTTGATAGGATGTATTGTGTGGCGAGATCCAAATGATAAGCTTGATAGGAAAAGGAAGAAAACACAAAAAAATAAATGTGTTGTAGGGTCAGACTTTCCACCTTCTTGTTGTCTACTCAGAGATAATCCTCCAATCAAAGATTATACTGACATCAAAATCAAGAGCCCTAAAAAAAAAAAAGCACAGGCCTGCTTAAAATTAAAAACTTTTATACCCCAAAATATAAGACAATAATCACAAAACAGGGACAAAGTATAGGAATCAGTAATTGACATTAGAGATATTAGTGGCCTAAAAACATATGAAATGTTTTTACATTACTAACAGTCAATAAATGCAAACTAAAATAGTGATTCTCTTCTTATCACTCATGCTAAGATTTGGTTGATAACAGAAGAACACAGAAACAATAGAGATTCAAGCAAAATGGAAATGTTTATTTGTTCTATAAAGACCAGAGTAACACAGACCAGGGCTAGTGGAATAATTTTACTCAGTGAGGGAACTTGAAGCTCTAGCACATTCCAATTCACCATGCTTCCATTACCAGGAAATAGCTCTCCTCAGAATCAGGAGCAGCAGTATGTGGGCATCTATATTCCAAAGAGTAGGACAGTGGAAGGATGAAAAAAGGCATACATCTCAGTTCTTAAGTAAAGAAGATCCACAGAACTGCCACAGAGCTGTGCTAGCATCCATTGGCCAGATCATCTTCAGATGGCTGGTAGATTCAGATAGCTATCAGATTCAGATAGATGGCTGAATCTAACACCATAGAGAGCTGACAGATGTAATATTTAATATGGATATCCATTTCCTTGACTAAAATTCTATTACTGTTGAAGAAGGGGAGAAAAATAAAGGAAACTTCTGGTAATAATTGATAGTCATTCCTTTTACTCATGGTGTTACAAAGAATCTTCTCATTTTTAGATGGAAAGGAAATTAATACAGCTTTTATGAAGACCAGGTATAGTAGCTAACAAAAATAATTCAATACATACTTTCCCCAACAATTCCAAATTGCAATTTTATTCTAAAGAAGAAAGGTTACTTGGGCAATGTCCCTAAGAAAATTGTTGGTATACCTGAAAATTGGAAACAATTTATATTCCTAGCAGCAGAAGACTGGCTAATAACCTGTTGTACTTTTTCTTAAACCTAACACCACTCTATAAAACAAGCTAGAATTATATGTGGTAAGTATTTATATGAGTAATATATAAAGTAAAAATGAAAATTTTTATAAATTACATATAATATTTGTACTAATCAATAAGTAAAACATTCTTTGTACAGTATCTGTCTTGTGTCATCAAGTATATAATTTGTATATTAGGTATGAGGATTAAAATAGTTAATGCACGTAGCACTTCTATAATGATGGCTGGCACACAGTAATTGGTATTTTTATCTCATTTTATCCCATCCTACTTCAATTTCATGGCATTCCTTCTCAAAGTTCTAGAGAGCAAATAGTTATTTTGGAATTTAACCATAAACTAATAATATAGGGTAAGAATATTCCATGTTGAAGTTGGTGATAGACATTTCTTGTAGAGTCAGACTTAGCAGTTATGTAATTATGAAATAATTAAGTGGACATAATTTTAATTATACTACATGGATACTGAATTCCACAGAACTGAAAAATTACAAAATCACACATAAAAACAACAATACAACACTAAGGAATCCTTTTCTTTTTAATTTAAATTCAATTAATAAACATAATGTATTGTCTCAAGGGTACAGGTCTGTGACTTATCAGTCTTATATAATACCCAGTGCTCATTACAATACATACCCTCTCCAATGTCCATCACCCAGTTATCCCATTCCTCCCCCCACCAACCCCCCAGCAATCTTCAGTTTGTTTCCTATGATTAAGAGTCTCTTATGGGTATCACTGATATGTGGAACTTAAAAAAACAAGGCAGAGGATCATAGGGAAAGAGAGGAAAAAATGGAATAAGACAAACACTGAGGAATCTTGATATAGAAGGCATAATGGCTTCATTTTTATCAAGTACCTACAGTGTACTTAGCAACTTACCAGAAGGATCGAATTTAATCACAACACCATCAAGGTAGATTTAATTCTCCTCATTATATAAATGTTGAAAAGTAAAGCTTATGGCTGCCAACAATTTGTACATGGATATGTAATAAATAATTAGCAAATAAGACACAATTAAAATTCCTGTTTTGTTTTGTGTGTTTGTTTTTTTTTTACTACCCTATTATGCTTTGGGAAATTGGAAGTTACAGCATTTACAAAGGGTGCATTTTTGGTTATACAATTTGACCCAAGTCCAAAAGTCATTCTGTAAATGGATTAACACTGAGATAGATGAACTTTTGTCTTGGCTGGTATTTATTTTAATATTATACAATAATTACTTCACACTTTAAAAATGTTTGAAATACTGTTTAATTTTGTTACTGTTTTAAAAAGGTTGAGAAAAAAGCACATAAATCTCTTATACCTATTACTGAAAACTATTTGACTCTGAGTGCATATGTTAGGCTCATATATCAGTGTGTATCAGATTTAAAATATATACCGGGTGAAATTAATAACACATTTATCTTAAAATATAATTAATTGAAGAAAAAGATGATTACAGACCTATGAGAGAGATTATGGGTTTGGTTCCAGACCACTTCAATAAAGCAAACATCATAATAAAACAAGTAAAATAAATTTTTTGGTTTCCCAGTGCATATAAAAGTTATGTTTATGCTACACTATAGTCTATTAGGTGTGCAATAGCATTATGTCTAAAAAATGTATATACCTTAATTTAAAATAATTTATTGATAAAAAATGCTAATCATCTGCAGCTTTCAGCAAGTCCTAATATTTTTACTGGTGGAGAGTCTTGCTTCAGTGTTGACGGTTGCTGACTGATCAGGGTAGAGGTTACTGAAGATTGGGGTGACTGTGAAACTTCTTAAAATAAGACAGAAGTGAAATTTGACACACCAGTGGACTTTTCCTTTCACAAACTATGTCTCTGTAGTATGTAATGCCATCTGATAACATTTTACTCCCGGTAGAACTTCTTTGAAAAATTTTTCAACATTGTTCATACTTGAACTTCTTCCCATGTGTGCATGTCCTGCCATAGTTTTATCAAATAAGTTTGCATAATATTCTAAATCCTTTGTTGTCATTTCAACAATATTCACAACATCATCAGCAAGAGTAGATTTCATCTCAAGAAACCAATTTCTTGGCTTATCCATAAAAAGCAACTCCTCATCCACTCACTTTTTCTCATTAGATTGTGGTAATTTAGGCATATCTTCAAGCTCCACTTCTCCTTCTAGTCTTCTTGCTATTTCCACCCTATCTGCACAATTCCTCCACTGAAGTCTTGAACCCCTCAAAATCCTCCATAAAGATTGGAATTAAATTCTTCCAAACTCATGTTAATGTTGATTTTTTTTTAAATTTTTTAAAAATTTATTTATTAGAGGGAGAGAGGGTGAGCGAGCACAGGCAGACAGAGTGGCAGGCAGAGGCAGAGGGAGAAGCAGGCTCCCTGCCGAGCAAGGAGCCCAATGTGGGACTCGATCCCAGGACGCTGGGATCATGACCTGAGCCGAAGGCAGCCGCTTAACCAACTGAGACACCCAGGCATCCCTAATGTTGATATTTTGACCTCTTCCTATGAATCATGAGTTTTCTTAATGGCATCTAGAATAATGAATCTTTTCCAGGTGATTTTTAATTTACTTTGGCCAGATCCATCAGAGGCATCTCTATTTATGGGAACTTACAGATTTATAAAATGTACTTTTTAAAGAATAAGACTTAAGCTTAAATTACTCATTGATCCATGGGATGCAAAATGGTTGTGATGTTAGGAGGCATGAAAATGACATTAATCTTGTGTTACATCTCCGTCAGAGCTCTTGGGTGCATTTTCTTTCTTTCTTTTTTTTTTTTTTTAAGATTTTATTTATTTATTTGGCAGAGATCA
>PISX010032620.1:0-15996 GCA_004024625.1 Mellivora capensis
TTTATATCTCCAGAGAGGGTTTCTCTAATATCTTCTATGCCTTTTTCAAGCCCGGCTAGAACCTTGAGAATTGTCATTCTGAACTCTAGATCTGACATATTCCCAATGTCTGTATTGATTAGGTCCCTAGCCTTTGATACTGTCTCTTGTTCTTTTTTTTGTGGTGAGTTTTTCCGCCTTGTCATTTTTTCCAGATAAGGTTATATGAAGGAGCAAATAAAATACTAAAACGGTGGCAAAGACCCTAGGAAAATGCCCTTTAAAGAAAAAATTGAATTAACTGCAAGACTAAAGATTCATTGGGAGAAAGCCATGAATTCCACGCTTTGCTTTCTCCTCCTCTGGAGTTCCGCTGCTCTCCTTGTTAAGTGAACTTGGTCTTGGCTGGATTTCTTTTGATCTTCCTGGGGAGGGGCCTGTTGTAGTGATTCTCAAGTGTCTTTGCCCGAGGCAGAGCTGCACCGCCCTTCCCAGGGGCCGGGCTAAGTAATCCTCTCGGGTTCGCTTTCAGGAGCTTTTGTTCCCTGAGCGCTTTCCGTAGAGTCCGGAGGACAGGGATGAAAATGGCGGCCTCCTAGTCTCCGGCCCGGAAGAGCTGAGATTCGGGGCTCCACTCCTCAGAGAAAAGCCCCGGCTACTCCCATATCCCTCGCCTCTGGCCGTGCTCCGAGCTCACCCAGCCTGCGACCGGTTCAAGGTAACCCGGAGCTGAGAGCTCACTCTTTGGCTCTGTCTCTGTAGCCGGCTTCCTGCTCCGATACCTGCTAGCTCTGCGACACTCAGACACCCTTCTGTGACCCTGCGGGACCTGGGGCCACGCTGACCCCGCGTGGGCTTCACCCCGGTTTAGCCTCTGGAGCGATGTCCCTCCATGGAGCAGACTTTTAAAAGTCCCGATTTAGTGCTCCGTTGCTCCGCCGCTTGCCGGGAGCCGGCTCCTCCCCCGCGGTCTATCCTCCCGACGCTTTCGATTCACTTCTCCACCAGTCCTACCTTTCAGAAAGTGTTCGATTTCCTGTTTCCAGAATTGCTGTTCTTCCTCTCTTCGATCTCCCATTGGATTTGTAGGTGTTTGCAATGGTTTGATAAGCTATCTAGCTGATCTCCTGCTACCTGATGTCGTCTCAGCTGCTACTTCTACGCCATCTTGCTCCAGTTGTTCTCCGAGACTGTCTTTCCTTTGTCATAAATTCATTGACCATGTATCTGTGGGTTTATTTGTTGGCTCTGTTCTACTGAGCTCTGTGTCTTTATATCAATAGCATACTATTTTCATGACTACAGCATTGTAATATAGCTTTGAAATCAGCAAGTGAATGCCTCCAGGTATGTTTTTTTTCTCAAGATTACTTTGGCTAATTTGGCATCTTTCGTGGTTCCACATATTTTAGGACTGTTTGTTCTGTTTTTGCAAAATATGTCATTGGAATTTTGGTAGGAATTGCATTGAACCTTTAGATTGCTTTAGGTAATGAGATCTAAACAATATTGAATCTTCTAACCTATGAGCATAGAATATCTTGCCATTTACTGATATCTTTTTCAATTCTGAAATAAATTATCTTTTCATTAGCTCTTTTCCCTCTCTATGAATCTATCATTAATTTACTCTCAGATGTACAAAACTCTCCTTAATACTGAAGTACAATCAGATCACATATTCACCTGTGTTTCTTTCAGTCTCATTCCACAGATCATTTTCTAGTTCTGCTGTCCACTTATTATCTTGCCTCTTACTTTAGCAACATTCTGAGCAACTTCTTTGCCACCCACATAAGATCCCACTGTTATGATTTTACTTTTTTTTAAAGATTTTATTTATTTATTTGACACAGAGAGAAATCACAAGTAGGCAGAGAGGCAGGCAGAGAGAGAGGGGGAAGCAGGCTCCCTACCGAGCAGAGAGCCCAATGAGGGACTTGATCCCAGGACCCTGAGATCCTGACCTGGGCAAAAGGGAGAGGCTTAACCCACTGAGCCATCCAGGTGCCCCTTGATTTTACTTGTTTATTTACTCATTCATTTTTTGGTTAGTCAATCCTCCAGTGCAAAGGTGGTATAATTGGACTTAATTTTTATAATGTTTGCATGTCTGACACGGTCTTTATTCTAAACAGTTAATCAAAGGGACAACTGAGATGACTGTTATGAATAAGAATATTATTTCATCCTCATCAGCAATTTAGAGAATCCTGTTGTAGGCACAGATGTAAATAACAATTTAAAAGATTCATCTCTTTATATATTTGTCACATTCAGAGTAGGTGAACTGACATAGTTCAATATAATCATAAGCCCATTTTATATTAATTGTACTTGTGTAGAATTATACAATAATAAGCTACAAAGTACAACTTTAACCATACATTTTAAATTTTCTTTAGAAAATTTTTATTTTCATATAAGAAAATTTCATATTTCATATAAGAAAATATAGATATTATATATAAATATATTTGACAGCGCATATTTACAAAATATGAATAAAAAAGTGAATAGCCTATTTTTACTCCCTCCTAGTGTTTTATTTTTATTAATTTTGTTTAATACCACAATGCAAATGATTATGGATGACATTGGGAAAATGTTATAAGGTTAAAATGTGTTGCTCTTTACAGTCTTTTTCTTTTTTGTCATCTTGAAAAATTTGGAAATCAACCAGTAATAGTAATTCTTGAGATGAAACTTGCCTTTCAAAGACCACAGTCATGTGTGAGAGAAATCTGTGAAGAAGCCACTTGAGTATTTCAGCTTATTGCATTCCAAATGAGAAAAGGAGGAGAATTATGAGGGTACTTCTTGGTGCTTGGGCTTTCTAACTCACAAGTTTCATTTTCCAATGATATTTTACAGGTCATTGAGTTCTCGTTTAGAATAATTTTATAGTTGTGGGAATTTTAAAGTTCTGATTATGGAGAAAAACATGCTGACAGCATCCAAACAAATATTCTCTCTGATTCAATGACAAGCTTGCAGTGATGTACTCCATTTTCTATGCCTTAAGAATTCCTTTTTTAAAAACATTTCTGCTCTTTTTCCTTTTTTCTGTATCACTGGTCACTGGATTTCTCTATGTGATTCTATTTTATTCTTATTGAATTGATTTGGATCAATCTAGGAATGAAAAAAAAAATTGTAGGGGTTCTGAATTCCATGAGATATGGGTTCAAATGCCAGAACTGCCATTTATGATCTGTGTCTCTAAGCAATTTATCATGTGTGCTTCACTTTTCCTTTCTGAAAAATCAGGACAAGGTATCACTGGGTTTATTAACAAGTATATGCCTCAAATTGTTCAGCATAGAGTCAGGCTATCTAAGAAGTATTTAATAATCTCTTCCTCTTCCTTGAAGAAAGATACCACTTCAATATTTCAGCCTACGTGCTAAGTACTTCATAGTAAACTGCATCACTTTTGGTGACTTACTAAATCCTTCTTAACTAGTCAAGTCCATTTTGTTTTAATGTGTGTGAGGTTACATTTGACTGAATGTGAGTAATAATAAAATTTCTGTATTTTTTGGACTTACTATACACACTCAACCTCTGTTTTCTTTGTCATTTTCCACCTTTGCTTGATACTTAAATTATTGAGAGCATTAATTTAGCTCACCACTGCATTTTCCATAAATTAAACCACATTTGTTCTTAATTACATTATATAATTCTTATGCTAAAGTGAGCATGAACTATTAGGTTGAACCATAAGAAATTTCCACAAGAAATTGCCATTATGCTCTCTATTTGATCTACAAAAATGGCAATTTAAAATAGTTCAATCTAAAAAGTCTTAAAAGTAATAATGACATTTGAAAAATACTAATAAGTACTGATTTTTTCTTATGATGAGCTTTATATTAGTTGTTTATTCCTATGTATGATATTCACGTATATATGAGAGAAGCCGAGAGGCTACAGATGAACAGGGTTACTTAAGAGAGAATGAATACAGCAGTAAGGGGTTATATAAATAAAATAGGGATGGGAGAAGTGAAATATATTAAAGTTAAGAGGTAAATTTTGATTTATAACTAATTTCTCTAATTTAAGTAATTAACTTGAGGTATCTCTCCTTGAATAAATGCCATATACGGATAGATTTTTTAGGTAGCTTTTATGAAATAAAGATAAGCTTTAATGATATGCTTGCCTCCTTAACAGCCACAGCAATAGCAGAGACTTAAAATTCTAGTATAATTCTGAGAAACCTGAGCAATTTGCAGGTCCATAAATAGAGACATTGAGGGAGTTCATCAATGCATTGTGCATCTTTGCTTCAGCTAAGAAAATCATCATTTCAGATAAAAATAATTCTCTTCTTAAAATGTCTCCACACATTTTCAACAGTCACTCGGCAAATTATCATTTCAGTTTTTTATATTAGATGATAATGCCACTGGCTAAGATAATGATAGTCAATTTCCCACTTAAAATTTTTTAATTGTATTCATTTTTCTTATAATGTCTAATCCTACTCGGTGTGAAATATGCAAGAAAATCCCTGGATTAATGTCTTAATTACAGTGTTGGTTACTGTTGCTAGGTAGATGATTCTTCAATTTTGAATACTTTTAAAAGTAGGCATTTTTCTTTTCAAATATTTGAGAAGATAGGCAATCTTTAAATGAGTAATCTAGTTTTTTGTGCCCTTAATTCTGGCAGATGAGCCATTTGGGTGGAAGGGATGGATAGAAGTTATGCGTGTACTTGACAATATGGACTTCTTCTCAGCAAAGTTCCTACAGTGCTAAGCTGGTATTGATTTATCCTCCTGCCAACAATATAGGCCAATGCTGAGACCCTCATGTAGGATCATTTCCTGGGAACTCACATTAATTCTGTTTGGCCTCTTCCATTAAGAAAGGGACACTGGACTACACCTGTATTTTGCCTATGGGTTTGCCTTCATGTTCACAAGTTTTCTTCCAGTTTTTATTAGCAAACGTTCAGAATGACTCTATCAGTTCTGTGCTGATAAATATTTAACAACTAATTTTCTGTAAAAAAGATATAAAACACAAAGCACAAAAAAAAACCCCAAAAAAGTATGCATATATACTTATACATATTATAAATTATATTGATATAAAGGGTATATAAGATGTATTATGCAAGTAATATAATTTATAAAACTCTTTTGTAACTTCTATGAAACTAATTGATTCTCACAGAATGAGTTTGATGACTTATGCTGAACTCTTCTACTCATAACCAATCTGTAGATGCAGCTAGTGAATGAATGATATTCCAACACAAACGGCACTTGCCATTTTCCTTCACAGTGGTAAGACAAAAATGAAATAATAAAGATATATGTAGAAATTTCTCTCACTGGTCCTGATGTACCTGACATTGATTCTAATAGCATCCATAGAATTTAGTTTTAAATACTGGAATGATCTTTTCTCTCTTTTTTTTCACTAGTCACAATGTAACAGCTGCAAACATGACACACTTTCAAGTTTGGTATCCATTTTTATCACTTTCTCAAGTCTAGACAATCAACAAAACAGTAAATAAAGTTATGATTTGTAGTGTTTGCCAATAAATTCTTCCACTATGGCCAATGTGATATCCACTAAACTTGAACTTGGAAAAAGATACTCAGTAGGACAGTTATAAAGTACTTCTACTGTATAACGTCTACTGGAAGTCATATAGTACTTCTACTATATAGAGTTATATAGTACTTGTACTATATAGTTATATATGACTCCTACTTCTACTTCCACTGATTACTTCTATTCAGTAGGACAGTTATATATTTCAAGTCCATAGAAAACTGTAAAATATAGAATGATAATTAGAAAATGGTGAGATTTTTGTTTGTACTGCTTTTATTAAGTACATTTTATTTGTTAGTATTGGCTTTATGATACTCATCTTTACTAATTTTACCTTAATGCTCACACACAAATTGTTCTAGATCAGAGACATATATCTTATTATGTTAGAGTAAATAAAAAAGCTCATCAGATTCCCTCTTCTTTGCCTCTGGCTTTACCCCTGGGGTGACATAATGAAAGCCCAGGTCAAATATCCTACCTTAGTAGCTGGATACTCCATAACCAAAGAATGGAGAACAATTTTCTCCATTTTCTTATAGGAGAAAGACAGTCATGTCTCTTCTTCCCCAAAGAAGAGAGACTGAATGGAAAACAAGTCAAAACAAAACAATTTTTTTGTTGTTCCTTTGAGACAGATGGAAAGGATCCTGTATTGTCACATCCTGAGTTCTAATGCTAATCTTTTGGAATGTAAATTACATCTTTCCAATGGCCATGTAAATCTGAGGTGACTGTCTTTTATAACCTAGAGATTTCTCCAAGTCTTCATTTCACACCTAGGGAGGAAACAGCCCAGTATTCCTGGCACTTTGGGAGCTTAACTTAAGGACCTTGTTTGGGCTGTAACTATTTGACTCTCTTAGATACATTTTATAACCTTTCTGGATCAGAAAATTAACTAAACAGATGGCTACAAATACAGTTCTCAAGGTATGAGAATGGTCTTAGGAAGCTAGGGATATTTACAGTAGCACTAAGAAATTCAGGAAATTTTATATTCTCACAATAAGTTTAAATAATTTAATTTTAAATAATGGCTGTACTTAATCAATTCACAAAATTCCTGAAAATTTACCAATTGTTTTCATGAGCCAGTATGATCAGTCTAGGACACCACTGCACTATTCATCAACATGTTACACATGTTATATATGTAGTATTTCTGCTAGACAAAGAACTCACTTGAAGGCAGAAGATATACAACAATGGGCTCTCACCCATGGAATTTCCTCGCATTATCACAGGCCTAGCCATAGATTCAATCAGAGCTCCATCTGATGGCCACACTTTGTAATGTTGGGTTATTATTCTATAGGACATCTTTTGTTCCTTAAAACAGAACTTGGTTTATAGTCTTGTTCCTCCACTGATGAAATATGATTTCAAAAACTAAGGGGTATAAGTGGAGGAGACTTCATTCATATTACATTTAATAATCCAATTGTAGAATATTTTCTTTCCTTGCCCCTAGCTCTGGGCTCAATAGATTTGGAGGTCCTAGTGCCCAAGACAATATTAAACTAGAAAATAAGACTGTACTTTGATAAGTAATTTTTGACTCTTCATACTAATGAGTAAACAGGCAAAAAAAAAAAAAAGGCTTGCTTTACTGTCTGGAATGTATAATTCAAATTGCCAAAAAAAAAAAAAAAAGTACTGCTGCTACACAGTGAAAAAAAGACTGTAGTAGGATAAATAATGGTGCCCCAAAGATCTTCCTATTCCCTGGAATGTGTGAGCTGTTATGTTATATGGCAAAAGGAATTTTATAGATTTGATTAAATTAAGGATGTTGAGATGGGAAGATAATCTTGAATTATCTAATTGGGCCAAATGATATAATTGTAAGGATTCTCAAAGACAGAAGGCTGAAACAGGGGGACAAAAGGGAGAGATCTGAGGGTGCTACACTGCTGCCTTTGAAAGGAAAGAAAAGGGAGATGAGCCAAATAATGAAATAGCTTCTGGAAGCTGGAAAGGCTAGGAAAACAGATTCTCCCTTGGAATTTACAGAAGGAATGCAATCCTGTGAACTCATTTTTAAACTTCTGAACTCCAGAATTATAATAAATATGTGTTGTTTTAAGTCATTAAGTTTGTGATAATAGGTTACACTTTTCCCAGGAGGAAACTAATATAAAGGCTATGTCTAGAAATCTGAAGATTCACTTGGGAAGCTCTCTGTATCCCATGACCAATAAGAGAAGTCAGTGGGAAACTGTGTGAACCAATGAATAGAAGGTAACTTGGAACCTGTGACTATTTGTGGTTCTCACCATGACTTAAAAACTCTTAGCTGAGTCCAGCTTTGTGTAATGAGAAGAGACCTATAGAATAAGGGATAGAAGCAAGAAACCATGATTTTCAACAAAAATGGAGATTAAAGTGGATATATGTCTGTGTATGTATATATATATATTACATATGGTGTTATGAGGCCAATTAGTCATGGTACTGGCATGTTCTCCCAGAACAATGAATGACATCCAGGGGAAAGATAGAGGGAATGAAAATTTCCTGGTGCATAGGATAAATAGAAGCTGATTGACTCACTCATTTTAATGAGTAGCAGACAAGTATTTATTGTATAAGGAGATATCTGTTTCCATTTCTCAGTTTTTAAATTCTGTTTTTGTTCCAAAACTTTTAGATGCCAGGAAAAAAAAAAACAAAACCTCATTTCCTCTGCCAAACTATGACCTTTTAAAGTAGAATATCCCATGAGGATGTCTATTTTCATAATGTTCACTTTGGCTTCTTTACAATGGAGCTATAAAATAGAAATGCTGAAATCTGCCCCAGAGTCTGTGCATGCGTGCACACGCCAAGTTAGTAGCTTGGATATTTAAAGTTCCTCCTAGTAGGACCAGTAAAATAGACTTCTCTCATTTATCAAGTATGACATGTTGTATTAGTACCTAACTGGTTAGGGGAATAGAAAGAGTCTCCACCATAGAGGAAATGAGGTATAATTATGGGTTATTGTGGAGTAAGTCATCTTCTGAGTGATGGTAATCAAGCCAATAATACACTCAGATTTTCTTGGGGCTGTTCAGCCAAAAATATTCCTTGTTAAAGCTCTTGCCCTAAGTCTGAAATACTGGGTCTACCACTGTACTTAACTGCTCTAAGACATATGGTCCACTTACTAGTTCATATAAATGGAACTCTTGGAAATGTACACTGCAACCCAACCCCTTGATTACTGGCTTTCTTTCAGTTGGACTTAAGTTCCTGCATCTCTAGCCTCTTAATGGTATTAACCATGGCTCTCATGGACTTAATTCTTCATGAATTGGAAAAGTTCATTTTAATCCATTCCAAAAATGAGCAGAATTAAGTATTAGAAATATCTAAGATTTTAAAACACAAACTTGTTTGGGAGTGTTATAAACATGATAACATGATATAAATTCCCATTGTCTTTCTTAGCACTTACTTCAATGGTAAAACGTATCTTTAATAGGAAACTGGTGTTCTGTGGACTGACAACAGAAATAGCGTATGTGATTGTAGGTATGGTTTTCCAAATTAATCCTGTAGAGCTTTTTATTAGCAGTTTCCTGGTCACTCAAGGAAAGTGAAAAGAACATTGTCAGATTGGATTTGCTATTGTTGCTCAGAAAAGGGAGTTATGCCTATTACAACTTTGCCAGCTGAATTGGCAGAAAGAGTTTATACATTTGAGAGTCAGTTTCTCAAAATCAGAGATGAGAAAAATTCACTGAGATTTTCCTTTCCATTTCTAGATGTTTTCTTGAGCTAATTCCATAGATTTTTCTTGTTATATTCATGTATTGATTAGCAATCATTTTTTTCTGGCATTAGAAACACCAGACCAGTGAAATATCAAAATACTTCAATACCATGAAATTTAAAAATATTTCCTTCCATAGCTCAGACCTGATCCAGAATTTTAAGACTATAGAAGAAAAGAGAAACATGCTTTATTTCTTCTCTTTTCCTCTGTCAACTCCCTGACTCAATAGTTTCTATTCTTGGCTCCTCTAGAATCTAGAATAGAAGAAAGGAGGCTTTAGAAGAAATGGCAATCTTATATGACTCATGCTATTATATCTACTGTTGTATCCTTCTGTGGAACAGAAGCCTAAAGCCCTCTTTGTGCATTTGCATTTTATTTGTTTTGATTTATTTTGTTTTGGAATCCACCACTTATTGATACCTCCCACTGTGTCTTTTTCTGATATGGACCATACCCCAACCTTTGGCCACTTACATGATTCACCTCTCAGCTCTTCTCTCTTGACAATGTATCACATGTGGATACATTCTGATTGCATCCTGATAGGCATGCCTTTTTGGTGATGTCCTATCACCCACCTCTCCTACCATGCTGAAGCCAAAAGTCATGGTAGAGAAGGTAGGTGAATGAATGCAGGGAAACAGACACGCTGATAAACTATGTCATCGCTCAGTCTCTCAATGAATTCTTCCACAGCTTTGACATGCTCTAGAGGTTTGAGATAAGGTGAGAGTTGCAAAATAGGTTTTGATCCCCTCCCTTAGCAACATTCTTGTTCCTGGAGCACATCTTTCGGGATCTCATGTTAATTGCCTCCTGTGGTTCTCATTAGGTAACAGATAAAACAAAGACAAAACAAAACAAATTATCTCTTTAAAGGATAACTATGTGTAGAATGAATCTAGTCTCTTTATATTGTTTATAGAGCTTTTCAGTATTTGGCTTTTGCCTAATTCTCCTACTACATCTTATGGCACCCTTTTCCTCCCACCCATATCTGAACAGCCCTGGCTTTATTTCAGAGCCTTAAACAGTTTTGTTTCCTATTCCTTTTTCCTGGAATAATCTTTCTCCTGATATTTGCATGACTGACTCCTTTTTGTTTAGTGCTTTGGTTAAATACCTCCTTCTCAAAGAAGTCTTCATATCTGTAGTAGCAATGAAGTCACCGCTACCACAAATGTACCACACATTTCTGTAGAAAATTCCCTTCCTATTCTGCCAACTATTTTATTCTTTCTCTTCTCTCCATAAGCGCCCAACACTTCTCTCTTTTTCCCTTATTTTATAGCTTTACTTCTTCTTTCTCTAAGAAACCAGAAGCAATGGTGAGGAAACTACATCATCTTCCTTCCACAAAATCTTTCATCTTACTTGTTTCTGTACTCATACTCTGCCTTTTTCCCACTATGGGTGGACTCTCTACTCATATCTAAGCCCAAACCTGCCAGTATGAGATGGGTCTCATCCTTTCTTACTTATTCAAGGACACTGTTTAATCATCTTTCATGCCTTATCGTCACTCAGTTGCACCATACCAATCATCAAACAAACATGCTGCAATATCCCTTATCATTAATAAAATGCTCTCGTAGTTCCTCATTGCTTTTTAGATACCATTCCATTTCTCTTTCATTTACCACAAGAATCTTTGAGAAATTTATTTAATCTAGATGTCTCCTTTTTATTTTTTATCATGAAAGAGTTTTATTTTTCAACTCCAAGTTTCATTCCTATCTTCTAATTGAAGCCATTCTTATAAATGTTACCAATGATTTTTAATTGTGGCAAAAGCAATAATCAATTCTCATCCCACTTTATTGTGTTTAGTGTTTTTCAGTACCATTTACAAGTCTAAGACTGCAAAATCTTATTCATTCATGACTTTATCCCAGAAGGTACTCACTCCATTCTTTACCAATCTTTCATATTTTGTGTTTCACCTATGAGTACATACCAATCTTCATCTCTTCCAGGGCTGCTGCAACTAATCAATCAGGAGCTTAATGCACTAGTGCACGCACACACACACGCACACATAACAATCATTCAGTCTTCATCTAGTTCTCATCATATATTCGTTGATTATGTTAGTGATTGGCTTTTATCTTAAATATATCTTTAATTTCCTCTTTTTCCCATTTCCAATACCAGTGCTCAAATCTATTGCACTTACTACTAACTATCTGATAAGCTTCCTTTCATTCCTTCATTCTTTCCTTTCTTCTTTCCCTACCTGCCTCTTACCAATAATGTATAAGCTCCATGGAGCGCAGACCTAGCCTGACTTGTTTGTTATTAAATCCCCAATTCTTTTTTTCAAAGATTTTATTTATTTATTTGAGAGGGAGAGTGAGCGAGTGAGAGAGAACAAGGATGGGGGTAGGGGAGAAGCAGAGAGCGAGGGGGAGAAGCAGACTCCCCACTGAGCAGAGAGCCTGATGTAGGCTTGATCCAGGGACTGTGGGATCACTACCTGAGCAGAAAGCAGATGCTTAACCAACCGAGCCACCCAGGTTCCCCTAAGTCCCGAATTCTTATAATATTGCCTGTCATGCAGTAGGTGCTTAATAACTATATATTGAATAAACAATTGATCATCCCTTGCTCAGAATGACTGTAGAAAATACAGTAGTTATTGCCATTGATGAGTTCCATGGTCAAATCTCATTAAAACTCATTGACTTTTTAGGAAATACTTGGTTCTTCCTATGGGTTTAGTAAATCTCCTTATTATTCCTCATGCTTATCCTCAAGATAGCTTTTTTACACAAGACACTGTCAACCTATAAATTTTGTTGAGCACACAATCTTTATAATGTCTCTCTTCTTTGTGTACTATTCACCTGATAAAGATCCCTGAGCTTTTATTATATTTGTCTAGCATAAGACCTTTAAATATATTGCACTGACAGAAGTCATTCCATGAATTGAAAATACATTAAATAATATTTTATAAAACTATTCAATTCAGTTTTTTTTTCAATTCTCAGTATTTTTGAGACAATGTAATAATTATGGTTAATAAAAAGACATCAAAAAAGAACAAAAATATGTCTGGAAAAAGAATTTTATGACTAACTTACACCATGAGTCGTCTTGCCTATTTAAACTAATGATTTATATTTCATGTGCTTCCAGCCACTTGAATACTCATATCCATGCCTTTATAATTAACTCTAAGTGCACCAAAAACAATTATAAAAATAAGTGATTATATTAAGGTTTGTTGTTTATTGAAGATTTGAATTCTTTAACAACCCATTCCTCTCTCATATTTACATTAATGAAATTTAGGAAAATCCTAATTTTTATTTGATTTTTGATGCTTAATAGCTATTTAATCCCAGTATTTCTTGACAAGTCCTGAATTAAGACATAAATCCCTTCTTTGATTTTTATCAAACCTAACAGACTTTTAGATTAAGCAGTAAATGGATTTTACCCTTTCACATTAAAGTTATTTAAAAAGGAAATTTAAAGGTTATTAAACAGAAATCAGTTCTGTTGATACCCAAATGATTTTTCACATATGGCCAAATTTGTAAAAATACTTGGCAAACAGAAATGTTAACATCTGTCATTTTTAATCAAATAAGTGATCCAGTTTTATATATTAGTTGGGATTGCACAGTATAGATATTTTCAGGTCACTCTATGAGGGTGGAGAGTTTTACTGGAAACAGTGTCTTTTCTAAAAAGAATGTTTCTTTTTTATCTTTCATGTTTCAAGAAATACTTTAAAAATATTTTAAGGGCACCTGGGTGGCTCAGTGGGTTAAGCCGCTGCCTTCGGCTCTGGTCATGATCTCAGGGTCCTGGGATCGAGTCCCACATCGGGCTCTCTGCTCAACAGGGAGCCTGCTTCCCTCTCTCTCTCTCTGCCTGCCTTTATGTCTACTGTGATCTCTCTCTGTCAAATAAATAAATAAATAAAAATCTTAAAAAAAATTTTAAGTTCTAGGCAATTTGAGTGGAAGAGATTAGTAAAAGTATGTTGCTTTGCAATTTTTAACACACTGAACCACCCAGGCGCCCCTTGCTTTGAAATTTTTTAAAAATAAAATTATCTACGTTATCTGAAATCAGGAAAACTTCAGAATGAGGTTATGATCTCCAATGCCATTAGCATATTTATTTTCAAACTTTTTAGAAAGCCCCTCTTCTTTTTTTTTTTAAGATTTTATTTATTTATTTGACACAGAGAGAGACCACAAGTAGGCAGAGCAGCAGGCAGACAAAGAGGGGGAAGCAGGCTCCCTGCTGAGGAAAGAGCCTGATGAAGGGCTAATCCCAGGACCCTGAGATCATGACCTGAGCCAAAGGCAGAGGCTTAATCCACTGAGCCACCTAGGTGCCCCTAGAAAGCCCCTCTTCTACCTAAAGTACTGTCTTTGGTGTTCTAGCACAAAAAGTGAATAAGATAAAATTTTGCCTTCAACAAAAGGATTTTTAGAGTGTGAAATCTATGATACTATGTGTTGGATATATATCATTATACATTTGTGCAAACCCAAAGAAAGTACAACACCAAGAATGAACTCTAATATAAACTATGAACTTTGGGTGATAATGTGTCAGTGTAGGTTTATCAGTTGTAACAAATGTAACACTTTGTGGGGGATGTTGATAATGAGGGAGGCTATGCATACAAGGGGGCAGAAGTTACATGAGAAATCTGTACTTTCTGATCAATTTTGCCATAAACCCAAGCTCTTCAATAAAAGTATTTAAAAGCAAAACAAAACAAAA
The DNA here is from genome assembly GCA_004024625.1 of Mellivora capensis. NCBI lineage: Eukaryota > Metazoa > Chordata > Mammalia > Carnivora > Mustelidae > Mellivora > Mellivora capensis. The sequence continues at coordinate 14,083 of PISX010032620.1, forward strand.
CTTTGTTTAACTTCCAAATTGGAATTCTGATGATATAAGATAATTTAGGAAACTTTTGAAGGAATTAAATTATGGGTTAGCAAAAGTATTCAAGGAAAAGTTTTAATTCTTTCTTTCCAGTACAAAATGAATACATGCTGATTGTGCAAATGTAAACACTTTACTCAAAAATATAAAGTAAACTATAAAAGCTCTTCTTACCTTTTTCTTTCATTACCCATCTCAGTCTTGGAATAAGTATCCATTGTTTAAGATTTTGGTGTGCCTTTTTCCTCAGCATCTCATATTTACTTATAAACATTGCATTATTTTCCATTATAATGTATAATAGAAAACTAAGGACCTTCTTTATTTTAAACCTTTATTTTGGGGGGGGGCATAAGAGGAAGGAGAGACAGATAATCTCAAGGAGGCTCTAAGCCAGATGTGGGGCTCAGTCCCAGGGCCCTGTGATCAGGATCTGAGCCCAAACCAAGATTTGGATGCTTAATTGACCAAGCCACCCAGGTGCCCCAGGACCTTGTTTACTTTATATGCCATTTTATATTCCCTACACAGAGTACTTCTTATTACATCAGGATTCCTCAAGGATTGTTTCTGAATTATGAATGAATATATATGGACCTGTATGTGTGTGTGAATGTACAGAGAACAATACAATCATAGTCCATATATTGTTCCATAATGTGCTTGATATCATCAAACAATACATTTGGAATCTTTTCATATCAATATAGTTAAACTATCTCCATCGATTTAAGTAGCTCCAGGGTATCTATTTGTATTATAACATATTAAGCCAGTCTCCAAAAGATGGGGTTTCAAGTTGTCTATAATTATTCACTAATATACACAGTTTAACATTCTTTTACATATATTTTGCTTGGTTTTAGAATTGCTAGGTCAAAGCGTACATGGGTTTTACAATCGGTGTGTATGGACAAGTTCTATGCCAAAAGTTTGAAGTGTTTTATATTCCTACAAATACTATAGAAGAATTAGTAGCTACGTTAAATTTAGATTTATAAAGTTGGGTCTTCGTCAGATAATTGAGATAATCTCTAAAAATCATTTTCTTTAATGATAATTTGTTAAACAGGAAAATGAATTCTGAATTTTTATTCACCGGGGGCCATAGTATCTGGTTGCAGTGTGTAAATATGATAGAATATTATATTTTTTATCTGAAAAGTTAAGAACACATGCATTCAATCCCAGTGTCTTTTCTATTCACACACCTCTTTAGTAATTCATCCACTTGATAAGATAACAATAGTTAATGAGATCTCTGGTTTGCTGTTCTCTTATTTAGGCCTAGGTGATTAGGATAGATACAGTCTCTTAAATTAGAGAGTTCATGGTCTTGTGGGAAGACAGTATAAATTGCATTGATAATTGTGACAATTGTTGTATTTTAATAACATAAGTGAAGGGTACAGTGAGAACACACCCTGACCACTTGAGTGGTAAGGTAGTAGTTAGACATGGCCTTGAAGAGAAAGTGACATGCAAACTGTTAGCTGAAGGAAAGGTGGGGCCTGGCCAGGAAGAGATTAGGGAGAATAGTGATCCAAGCAAAAGAAGAACAGTGTATAAAGTTCTTGAAGAATTTGCCCAAGACCTAAAAAATGCTTGGTGTATGTAGAAAAAAAGGTGTATTTTTCCCATTTCTTTTTTCTAAAGCATGTTGCAAGTTTAAGCTTTTTTTTTTTTAATTAATTTTTATTTTTTTATAAACAAATTTTTATCCCCAGGGGTACATGTCTGTGAATCGCCAGGTTTATACACTTCACAGCACTAACCATAGCACATACCCTCCCCAATGTCCATTACCCCACCCACCTTTCCCGACCCCCTCCCCCCAGCAACCCTCAGTTTGTTTTGTGAGATTAAGAGTCACTTATGGTTTGTCTC
>PISX010032621.1:0-16007 GCA_004024625.1 Mellivora capensis
GGAGGGGGAGGAGGAGGAGAAGGAGAAGAAAGAGAAAGAGAAGGAGAAGGAGAAGGAGAAGAAGAAGAAGAAGAAGGGGAGGAAGAAGGGGAGGAAGAAGAAGGAGGAGGACAAGGACGAGGAGGAGGAGGAGGAGGAGGATGAGGACGAGGACGAGGACGAGGAGAATGGGAATTCTAGGACAGAAATGGAAGCAACGTGAGGAGGAAGATCATAGTTAACAGCGGTAACCCACAGGAGGCATGACTGGAGAAGATGAACACTCTGTACTCTGTCTCCATGAATAAGAGAAGTCATCAGCTTAAATCCAGTGAAATCTGTCTCAAAGAAATGTGTGGTCAACGTACAACTTTATTCCTCATTTTATACAAATTTAGTACTAGTGCCCCAAATCATGGAGTCCTTCCTGTCTTCGTTTCTCTTGTCCACTCCCTCCCCCCATTTAATCTACCAGTAGTTATGTTCCACCTGATTCTTCATCTCCAACTCAACCACTGTCTCAAAGTTGCACATACGCAGAAACATCCAGATGGATCTCCCTCTTTCTGTGTCTGTTACGGGCAACAGGTGTCCCCCTAAAACTCATATGTTGAAACCCTAACCCCCAATGTGAGTATATGTGGAGACCGAGAAATAGTTGAGGTTGAACAAGGTCATGAGGACAGAATCTGCATCCTTACAATAAGAGAGACACCAGAGTTCTCTCTCTCTCTCATCTGTCTCTCTCTCTCTCTCTGTTTCTGTCTGTCTCTGCAAGCACCAAGACAGGGCCATGTAGGACACACTGAGAAGGTGACCATCCACAAGCCAGGAAACAAGGGTCCTCCCCAGGAACCAGCCCTGCACACACCTGGATCTTGGCCTTCCAGCCTTTGGCACTGTGAGAGAATCCATGCGTGCTGTTGAAACCTCCCCATCTGGAGTCTTTGGTTAGGACAGCCCCGAGCAGACTAATGGGGTCTCCTTCCTGTCCATTGCTCTGCACAAGTCAGACTGTCTTGTAACAATATCAGTTGGAGCACGCCATGCCTGTCATACTGTGTGATGGCATCTTATTGCCAGCAGAGTCACTGTTTTATGACAGGTATCATACCGTCAAAGGCCCCAACAGAGCCTCTGAGGTTTTATAAGATCTTCTCCACAACTCAATCTCCTCTGCATCTTCTGTGTTCTCCTGTCATTGGAGTTCCTCCATGTTCACCCCCAAGCCTCAAGACACTGTTGTTTACTTGCATGAAGACACCTTTATTAGAATTCTCCTACCACTTGAACAAAACAGAACCTCCTTTGTGCGCCTAGGTCTCTGCTCCTCTAAATTCGTCATATCGCTTGTGTCCATTGTATTGTATGCACCAGTTACGTGGATCCTTGTCTGTATCCTGTCCTCATTTTGCTTTGGGACCTCAAAGAAGGAGAGCCCAACACATGGATGAGAGTAACAACACTTTCTGGGTGCCAGCCCTCCATGGTGACAATGGGAAAAAAGGGTACCAGGCAAGCAAAGCCATGGAGCATGCCTTACAAAGCTGCATGCTGCCATTTTGCATGTTGCTGCGCAAATGGTCTCCAAGCAACATGTGGGTATGGGGAGAGGCTCTGCAGGTGGGCCTTGACATTGCCACACAGAAGAGGAACTACTTTGATGCTGAAACAAATCACCACATGGATAGCACAATCTTGAGGGCCATAAAGCCAAAGAGAACATGTCCCAATCATCCAGGTGCAGATAATTATCATCCATCTTGGTGGGGAAACTGTCTACTCTCCAGGGTCTCCTCATTGAGGAGCAATGGCTTGTTGGTGTTCCTGACAAGTCTTTCCAGTTCCCCACTCAAATCTCGATAAAGATGTAGTGAAATCTGTCTCCCTCGATCCAACACAACACGCACAACATCAGCACAACATTGAAAACCAGGACTGATGGTCCAGCAGCCATAGCTGCAGCCTGTGTAGTAACTGGAAGACACAAAATGAGGTGCCCTGCTGTGGGCTGCTCAGCCTCCCCCTACAGACCATAGGTTCCAGGAGAGCAGACTCGTGTCCAAATGCCTCAATTAATAAACTGACACCTGTGTTTGCCCTTATTCTTCACATACTGATGAGTCTCTGTTGACGTTCCTATGGCTGATGTAACCAATTTCCCCAAAGTTGATTGCATAAAAGAACAGAAATGTACTAAATTACACATCTGGAGGTCAGAAGTCCAGAGTGGATCTCACTAGACTAAAATGAAGGCATCACAAGGGCTGAGCTCTTCCTCTCTCTGTCTCCTTTGTTCCTGACACTGGTATATTCCTTCTTCTCCAGAATACCCCTAATTCCTTTGCTTGTGGTCCCTCTCCAGCCACTACATATGTCTCTCCATTCCTGCTTCCTTTCTTCCCAGATCAGTCTTTGTGGTTTCCATAGGTTCCACTTGTGCAATACAGGCTGATCTCCCCATCTCTAGAGCCTTAACTGAATCATGCCTATAAAGTCTGTTTTGATGTATAACATGTTAACATGGGTCCAGGGACTAGAATGTGGACCTCTTTGGAAGGGGAGAGGCATCTTCTGCAGTGCCAAAACCATACTGTGAAGGAAGGAGGCAGGAAGAAAGGAGGTCCCATCCATCTGCCCATGTGTGTCCCAACCCCTGCTTCCCATTGGCCACAGCTCACCTCTATACTTCAGGTTTGGCCCCTTGGTTGTTTCTGTGGAAGCCAGGAGCATGCACCATGGCATGGATCTCTTCCAAGCTAAGGACTGGATGGATCATTTTTGGAGGGTTGGATTCCATGAGAGACAACAACTAAAGCCCTGCATTTCAGCTTGATTTCTGGGCAGCTCTTCACCTCCAGATAGGAAATGTGCATTTGACTAGGAGATCCTTTCGGGAAGAAGGGATCAGCCAAAACAATCAAACAAGCTGCAGGGACATTCTGTGCCCAACATGCTTACAAACCCCAAGAATGTAAGGTTCATGGGGACAGATGGCGTGGCATGATTTACGACTCTAGCTTCTAAGCTTTATATTCCTGGTCATTAGGAGACATCAATATTTATGAAACAAATATCATAGTGTTTAAAAGACCTAAAACAACTTGATGTAGCCGAATTGATCTGTACCTGTTTCTTACAAAGAATTATCTTGAGGCGGCTGGGTGGCTCATTGGGTTAAGCATCTGCCTTCGGCTCAGGTCATGGTCTCAGAGTCCTGGGATCAAGCCCTGCATCGGGCTTTCTGCTCAGCCGGGAGCCTGCTTCCTCCTCTCTCTCTGCCTGCCTCTCTGCCTACTTGTGATCTCTCTCTGTCTGTTAAATAAATAAATAAAATCTTTTTTAAAAAAAGAAAGAATTCTCTCAATACAGAACTACAAAAAGAGGACAGGTTGCAACAGGGAGATGCTACAATAATATTTCTTGAAATGTCTAAATTTTTTTACTTGCCTTTTTAAAGGGAAACCACACACACACACACACACACACACACACACACACACACATATATATATATATATGTATATATATATATATTTAATGTGATTGCAAGAGCTAAATAAAGTATCTGAAGTGACCAGTCTTGTTTGCAAATCACAGGCAGGGGAAGCATCATTCACCAAGATTTAGAAACCTCTGAAGCCAGCAGGAAGATATGCTTCTGGAAAGGCTGGAAGCTTCAGTGCCTGGCTGTGTATCCTTGTTAGGATGTTAATTCTCCATGGGAAGCCACCATGTTCATTGAGACGGCTGCTTGGTCGCAGAAATGGTCTGATTTTGGAAACATACATTATAACAATATGCTCTCAGGAATGTAGCCGTCGTGTTAAGAGGTTTCTTCTCATTCTTTCCTTGTTACTTTCTCATCTTTATAGTAACAGAATTTCATGACTGCAAAATGGAATGCCCAAAAGAAGCGTCCAACAGAGTTCATGATGGAAAAGACAATCCGTTGTTACTATTTCTGCACTGATAAAGTAAAATGATGTATGAGTAATGGGGTCAACATAGCACAGGGGGAAGAGTGTTTAAAATGTGTTTTCTTTTTATGTGCAGTCCTTTCTTTGTTCAAAAGATACTGCTTCCCATCAACGTACACAATTCTAAGGAAATAAAAAAGACAAATCCACCTCAATTCTTATGTTTTGGTTGATACTGATTTTGGTGACACCCCCGTTCCTTGTATTTTGGGTTCTGGTGTAAAATCTTCAAATCTCCAGGTCCCTAGTAAAAGCGTTTCATTTTCTGGGTCTCAAAGTCAGATCCAGAGATAAGAGTGACCAGGTTTAAAATAACAGTTTGGATGAAGCCCATTTATACAATGATGCCTGGAAATCAGGCTGAATGTGGTCTGACAATAGGGAGCTGGGATGAATATAGGAGCTGTCACTTCATTTGGAATTATTAATTTTTTTTTAGATTTTATTAATCTGTCTGAGAGCAAGAGAGCACAAGTTGGGGGAAGAGAACATGGAGAAGTAGACTCCCCACTGATCAGGGACCGTGATATGGGAATTGATCCATCACCCTGAAATCATGACCCAAGCCAAAGGCAAATGCTTCACTGACTGAGCCACCCAGGTGCCTCTCATTTGGAATCATTCTCATAAAACAGTCATGAAACCTAAGAAGATTTAAGCAAAAGTTCCTTGATTGACTAATTTCTCAGAAATATTCTAAACCTAAGGGTCACCAGAGTATTCATTAAATGCTGGAGGTATCTGAGAATATGTATAAACACATAAATATGTTGCACATGTTTCAGACACACAAATGAATACATAAAATACTTGTGAATAATCCACTATGGAGAAAGACATTTATGGGGCACGTAAGGGGCTCAGTTAGTGAAGCATCTGCCTTCAACTAAGATAATGATCCCAGGGTCCTGGGTTCAAGTCCCACATCTAGCTCCCTGTTCAGCAGGGAGTCTGCGTCTCTGTCTGCCCTCCCCCACTTGTGGGCTTTCTCTCTCTCTCTCTCAAATAAATAAATAGCATCTTCAAGCAAACAAAAAAAGCTTCCATTAAGGGGATCTGTGGAGCATCAGTCTCCTAACAGAAACCTTTTCAATGAAAAGGCACTTGTGGTAAACACTGGTTTGGGGGATTCTTTACCCCGGTGGGGTATGAGGAGGAACACAAACCATGGATGTGTTCAGAGTTTCGAGTGTGTGCTGGTCATTTCTTCCCAAGAGAAGAAGATAGATAGAGGAGCAACGATGTTCACCATGGTCAGGGCAAAGGACCAGGACTTCACAGTTTCTCAAACTCTTACTGTCTTAGTCCATTTGGGTTGCCTAACAGAGTACTCCAGACTGGGGGCAGAGGTGGGGGGATGCTTATGAACACCAGACATTTCTCCCAGTTCCAGAGGCTGGGAGTCCCAGATCAAGGTGCTGGCAGATTTGGTGTCTGGAGAGCATATCTCCTAGTCAGTAGACACCATCGTCTCTCTGTGTCCTCACACCACAGAAGGAGCTAGGGAGCTCCGTGGGGTTTCTTTTCCCTGGGCTCTAATTCTGTTCATGGGAGCCACACCCTCACAACCCCATACCCTGTCAAAGGTCCCAGCTGCACATCATCATGCTGCTGATGAATTTTGGGGGAGACTTTCACACCATAGCCCTTAGTCACACTGAATACTGGGATCCAGAAAGGTACAAAAGAACAACTCGCCATAGATCAAGTAACATCACCCTCCCGTAGGTATAGAAATGGGAAGTGAATTTCTGCAACCTGCACATTTCTGATTCCCTCCAATTGCCCTTTGCTTTCAAAGCACAGTAGTGCTAGGGGTCCCCAGCCCTATGCAGGCCACCAGTAAAAACAGGCACTCCCCTTCCTATGCTGATTTAATGGGGGGAGGGGCTCCTCTCACGGGCAGGTCTACAGCACACAACTGATGTGTGTCAGCAAAGCCCTTGCTTCTTCACATTGAAAGCAAACACCACCCTGAAACATAATCTCCATTCCTATATCTCCATCCCCATTCCCAGTGTGGGACACCACATTCCTATTCAGCAGACACCCAAGAGTTTCCTGGTTCTTGTGAACAACACCAGCTGGTAGAGTTCATCTATGAATCTTTCTATAAGGTGAGCCCCTAGCTGGTGGCTCACAGAAATAGCCCCAAATATCTGTTCCAAATATGAGGATCCTGGTTATCACCACCTACATTTAAGGGTCTAGTAGAGAAAATCAAGAGTTCAAGTCATACCTGTTTCCTGCTTGCAGCGGCCAACTCAGATGATAGGATTCAAGATTGATTCCATTATCTAACATGTTCTGAGTATTTCTAAATTCCCTTGAAGGAGGTAGACCTTTCCCATGGTTTAGACAATGAAGTGAAAGCCTCCAGCCTTTTTAAATTCTTTTTTTATTAAGTTTAATTAGCCAACATATAGAACATCATTAGTACTTTTTATTAAGTATTTTTTTCATTTTTTATTAATTTTTTATTAAGTTTAGTTAACCGACATATAGTACATCATTAGTTTTTGATATGGTCAGTGATTCATTAGTTGCATAGAACACACAGTGCTCATCACCATACGTGCCCTCCTTAATGTCCATCATCCAGTTACCACATCCCTTCACCCCTCTCTCTTCTGTAACCCTTGGTTTGTTTCTCAGAGTCCACAGTCTCTTGTGGTTCATCTCTGCCTCTGATTTCTCCCCCTTCATTATTCCTTTCCTTCTTTTAATGTCCTCCATGCTATTCCTTATGCTCCACAAATAAGTGAAACCATATGATAATTGACTCTCTCTGCCTGACTTATTTCACTCAGCATAATCTCCTCCAGTCCCATCCATGTTGATGCAGAAGTTGGGTATTCATCCTTTCTGATGGCCGAGTAATATTCCATTGTACATATGGACCACATCTTCTTTATCCATTCATCTGTTGAAGGGCATCTTGGCTCTTTCCAATAGTTTGGCGACTCTGGCCATTGCTGCTATGAACATTGGGGTACAGGTGGTTCTTCTTTTCACTGGATCCGTATTTTGGGGGCAAATACCCACTAGTGCAATTGCTGGGTCAGAGGGTACATTTTTTTTTCTTTCTCTTTTCTTTTCCTCTTTTTTTTTTTTTTCAATTTTGAGAAGAATTTTTTTCTTTTGCAACAAAATAAAAGCATATATAATCATGTAGAAAGGATGAACAAAGGGGAAGGGGGCGGATATTTGAGAAGAGTATATGAATACATTACAATCTTTGAGATACAATGCTCCAGAGGTATTAGTCAGTAGTTTCTGACAGTTAATATGTAACGGCAGGACAGCAAGGCTGTGGCTTTGCACCCCACAAGGCAGAAGGTCTCTGCTTCCGGAGATGCTCCTTGCCCACGTGCCCTGGTCTTCCAAGAATCCCTCTGTGAAATGGCCTACACACCCTTGGTTCATCTCTCCTCTTGTCTCCATCAGTGCTTTTGTGAGAGGGCCAGAGAGACTTGGGATTCCTTCTTATCTTTCTCTGCTTCAGGAAGCAGAGGATGCATTTCTAAGGGTCTTCTGCGTGATGCCTGATGCCGTCATTACGGGCCGGGACCTCCACTTGAGAGCCTCTGGTTTAATAAATGGACATATCTACAGTTGAGATAATTTTTAAAGTAACATTTGTTATTTTATCCCAAAGATGATGGGAGATATCTCCTTGCCTGAGCCAGGTAATTCCTTAAAAAGTGGTAAATAAACATGGTGTTCCCTTCCATTGGTATCGTTGTGCCTCAGGAAACATAGTCACGGAGCACATCAGATGTATTAAATATATCAACTGAGTGAGTCCTCTGAAATGGAATTGAAATATTAAACTGTGCTGTGTCTCATTTCAAGGGAATTGCTGCCAAAGTCATTGATGACTCCCTGTTCTTAGAATGCCGAGCTGCATACATATACTCCTTATGTGAAACAGACTTTGACCAAAAGCGTTATTTAGAACTCGTGATAAAAATGGAAACGCCAGCAATCGGAGCATATTAGCTAAGTCAGTAAATGGTTTCGCCTGTGGGACAGAATCATTAAACTGGTAATCGTGGAGCCAAACTCGACGACAAATAAGGCAGAATTTCTCCGTGACTGTAAGGATGCTCACCAGAGATGTATTTGTGAGCGGGTTAGCCCCACGATATGCGAAATGTCCTTGGGAAGCTTGCTTTCCTGGATAAACTTCTGTAAGAGGATCTCATCCCATAGTGGATCTCGCTGTCACCGCCGATTTCCAAAATTAAGCTAAGCATCCTTATCATATTTTTAAAAATCAGAGAAATTGCAGTAGTTCCTTGAAATTCAGAATATACACACGAGAGACCTTCCCCATTCACAAAAGTCACAAAAGTCCGTTTGCTGTAAAAACTTGGCTTTACTCTATGAAAGATACAGGATACCCAATTCAACTTGAATTTTAGATAGATAGACTTGAGATCATTTTTCGTAGAAATATGTCTCTAAAAATTCTTGGGACCTAGTTCTATTAAAATATTATTCCTTGTAGGGGCACCTGGGTGGCTCAGTGGGTTAAGCTGATGCCTTCGGCTCAGGTCATGATCTCAGGGTCCTGGGATCGAGCCCCGCATCGTGCTCTCTGCTCTGCAGGGAGCCTGCTTCCTCCTCTCTCTCTCTCTCTCTTCCTGCCTCTCTGCCTACTTGTGATCTCTGTCTGTCAAATAAATAAATAAAATCTTTTAAAAAATATATATTATTCCTTGTAGTGTGCAATGCAAACTTAACTGGGCATCCTGAGTTGTATGTGATGACCCCATTCCCAAAACAAACAAACAACAACCAAAAAAGTAAGCCTAAAAACATTGCTTCACATTGAGCATTGGACTCTGGTCTGTGTTCTCTTCTATAATGCTAGCTGTCTGCACTTTTTCAGTCTGTTCTGGGGAAACCTGGGTCATTTTCAAGGGGCTTAACTGTCATCTGTAAATGACATTTCTCAAATATTTGCTGGAAGACTATTCCATTTTGATTCTTGAATGAGAATGTCCTCTGTGTGCATGCATTCACTGATGTGAAACAGATACAAGCACTTGGCACACGCAAGAGAGAAACTCCAGATATTACTTTGTCAGGGGCATTCTGTCCCTTCCGTATGAAAGTGATACTATTTTAAGATACTGCATGTACCCTGCAGAAAACTGCCCTCCTTTTGTGCTTTAGATCTGTGTGCTGACCCTGCAGAGTATGGAGGGAGCCTGGCTGGCTCAGCCAGCAGAGTGTACAACTCTTGATCTCCAGGTTGTGAGTTCAAGCCCCGTGCTGGGTGTAGACATTCCTTTAATTCTTTTTAATAATATTTTTTTTAAAAAAAAAGATCGCAGGAATGTCCTTGTGCATGTGTTTCTGCTTTAAACGTATGGCTGTTATCCTCAGGGTGTGTTCTCAAAGGTAGAAAACCAGGATTTCCCGTATTAGTCACGAAAGTGTAAGATGATATTTAGCTGCTGCTTGTAGGAACAAGTCAGACGCGGCACATGTTTTATGAACGTCATTATTCCTCCAACAAAGCAGGCTTCCACTAATGGGAGATGCTGGGCTTTTGCCAGTGGAAGCGTAAGAACCAGCATTCTGTGGAAAGCTCTTTGTTTGGGTCTCCCAGAAAACCATCCCGAGTCACGGCACACGTACTTTGAGAAATCACCCTGGGAAAGGCCATTTGGAAGAACAGTGTGGCCAATAATGGGTCAATTTTCGTGTCCCTCACCACTTTGGGTCAGCTTCGAGCCCTTGTCCCTGGGGACCTGTCGGATCTATTGGGGGGAGGGGGTTTCCTGGAAAGACCACCACCCAGGAGCGGAGAGATGGGTTATCAGTCTACGAATTCCCTGCTTGTCCATGATGGAGGGCTGTGTGCCGAGCTTTGCATATGATGCTTCTGCCTTACACGTCCTGGGGCCAGCCCCGCACCCCTCCCCCAGGCTGGGAAAACAACAAGGAGAAATCAAAACGACCAAGCCAAGAGTCCCAGCCTTTCACTGTCAGAAAGCTTCACCTGTAGGGTGCAGTGCCAGGTTCCATGGGCTTGGCTTGCGCTCCAAGGCTGGCACTTTCGTGGACTCTTTCCTCTTCATTCTGTTCATCTCCCGCACAACAAAGCAGTCAGAATCAGTTAAGTTTATGGGACCCGAATGGTGACAGCCGCTGTCTCCGAAATGGGGGTTCTGTGTGTAAGACAGAGAGCTTCTCTTCCTGTTCCAGATTGCATTTTAGCAGAGAAGGTCAGAAAACCAGCAAAGACGTGCATGAAGTCACGATGGTCTGTTTTCGGAAATATATGATCTTCCATCCACTGTTTCCTAACTCGCCGCAGTCAGAATCATACGTCTTTTACTTTGCTCAGAACCTGTAAACGAACATGCCCTAAGTCCCATGTCCCTAAAAGGACCTTGCTTTATCTTCATGGGAAGTCCGACATTCATTTCCCCGGTGGCGGCACCTATTTCCAATGACAAGTTCAGGATCTCAAAAGCAACCATTAAATAGAAAAAGAAAAAGGATACAAAACCACCACCACCTGCCACGCTCTCGATGATACCCTAGCAGAGAAGGACAGGGTTTTTTAAGTCACATCTTCCGATAAGAACCAAAGATAATTATGTTGTGAATTTGTATAATACCTCACTTTATTACTAAACACCATACGGGAAGGGGGATGAGGTCTAATTGCTGGAAAGCTATATGCTTTCGACAACATGTCATAGTTGCAGAGCCCATGAATGAGTCCAGATGCGTGTTGATAATGAATGGCCAGAAGTACCCAAACTCACTATTGTCACCTCAAGCCCTTGAATACTGACAGTTTTCTCTTTTACTTTCTCATCTGCAGTCATGATATCAAAGTGTTCTGTTATTAAAACTCTAGCCAGAGGCTGATCTGGGGATAGTCTTTTTTTTTTTTTTTTTCCCTTAATCTGTTGAAACCATTTTTTTTTTTTTCTACTTCACCTTTAAAAAAAAAAGTCTCTGATTCAGAATGGCTAACTCAAAGTTTACTGTCGGTATTCATCTGTTGCTTTGAGAATGGAGCTGTTCATCTTTATGATAAAAACGTATCCTTTTATATTTGAGAGGACAGGTAAAGAAGGAACAGATTTTAGGAACTCAACAAAGGATTCCTGAAGAGACAACTTATTCCTAGAAGATATTGATAGGGAGTTAGATGCCCATAGCTTTCCTAGAAAGAAAGAGGATGATTCAGCATTAATTTACAGCATTGAGAGTGTGGAGACATCTAATATTTTAGATATTTTAGAGAATTTGTGGGATACATATTTTTATTTCAATGATACACAGATACACATTATCTCACACAGATATTTCACAGATACACAGTAAATACATTGATAATAAGAATGTAATTCATAGGTGTAATTGAGAGTAAAGAAGATGACATTCTCCCATGGACACCTTTTAGAAATACACGTGCAGCTTGCTCAGTGCAGTAATATCTTGGGCTTCCTCATGGGTTAATCATCAGAATTTTATACAATCCTACACTGAGCACTGGACCACACCTTCTGTTTAGATGATGGGAACTGTCCTGACTTTGCTAATGATGAGTATGTAGATGGACTTATTCTTGTAACAGATCTCTGTGTCTTTATTACTGTCTTCATTGCACCTAGTTACATTGTTGCTTGCCTCACAGGACTGTAGCTCTGTGCACCTAGTTACATTGTTGCTTGCCTCACAGGACTGTAGCTCTGTGCACCTAGTTACATTGTTACTTGCTTCACAGGACTGTAGCTCTGTGCACCTAGTTACATTGTTACTTGCTTCACAGGACTCTAGCTCTGTGTTTCCATGAGTTACAATGTTCTCTTACCGATGCATTGCATGGCTTTCTGTGTTTGAACAACAGTCCACAGCTTGCTACCTATTTGCAAAGCTGCGATATGTTATGTAGAATTTAATGTGGAGGAAATACTCTGTCTCCTTTGTGTAAATCCACGCTCCCTCTCTGAAGTTTCAGTAACATCCTCTGACTAAATCATTGTTTACTTATGAAAGGGATGTCTTAAAACGTACATCCTAGCGGCATCTGGGTGGCTCAGTGGGTTAAAGCCTCTGCCTTTGGCTCAGGTCATGATCCCAGGGTCCTGGGATCGAGCCCCGCATCAGGCTCTCTGCTCAGCAGGGAGCCTGCTTCCTCCTCCCTCTCTGCTTCTCTGCCTACTTGTGATCTCTACCTGTCAAATAAATAAATAAATATCTAAAAAAAAAAAAACAACACGTACATCCTAAGGTATTTGTGAAGATGAAATGATGTAATAGGAGCAGCACATAGCTTGATGCAAGCTTCATCCTAATCAACCAGGAAATGCAAACATATCATTATTACTATGTTGGTGCTTGTAATAGAAGTGAGCAAGACTCATTCGGGGATCACAGATTCAGTCATCAAAACCTGGAGGTGTACACAGTGGAAAACAAGAGCTTTTAGACTTTAAACCCAGAGCCTTCCTCTTTATTTGTACAAAATATTCCATAATAGGGGCACCTGAGCATGGGAGCGCCTGGATGGCTCGCCCATTCATTTTAGCTTCAGACTCTTGATTTTGGCTCAGGTCGTGATCTCAGGGTCATGGGTTCAGGCCCCACATTGAACGTGGCATCTGCCTGTAGCTCTCTCTCTGGTCCTCCCTCCTGCTCATGCTCTCTCTCTGTAAAATGAATAAATAAAATATTTTAAAAAGCAAAAAACTATGCCAGGGTAGAGCAATGTAGAATTTCTTCTACAATTATTTATATATTTTATATATGTACATCTAAGATATATATATCCAAATAGCTTGAATTGAGGGTTTCCTGTTTGCATGGCTGGAAAGAAGGTCCTATTGTCAAAGGACACAGATTGTCAAACGTGAAATACCAAAGTCATCAGGGTCTCTTTCCCCTGCAATAACTTTGAGGCTCCATTGCCTTGAAACCAAATCCAGAGTATCCTCACCAGGAATTTCTGCCCACTCACTGGCCTTCTGGAACCCCGAATATCACGTCCAGTGAGTCTGTCTCTGCCTTGTATGTCATGATCGATGGCCTCGGTGAGACTTATACTCCCAGTGCTGATGATTTCGTGTATTGTGACGTGGACGGATGATTGCTCTGTTGCCTCTTCTCCTCCGTCGGGATACAGAGAAAGTAATTGCTGCACTGAAAAGATTGTTATGAGGAATACATAACACAATAGAGATAAATGACTTAAGTATCTGAAGCATATAACAAATATTCAATAGCCATTACTGTGGGGTAATGACATTATGTGTAGAAGGAAAGAAAAAACAAGCGAACAGATCATTTTTGACTTAAAAGTCAGGATGAATAGGACCTAAAGCACCCGGCTTCTCCAGAAATGCCCTCAGCCCAGGAGAGGCTCTGATTCAAGGAACATAAGGAAAAAAATAAATATTCAGGGAGCGTTGCATATTTTTTCTGCATTCATTCCAGCTCATAGAGTATAACACACCTAGGAATGTGAACATTGCATTTGTAGGAGGCCATCTGGCAAGGCTGTATTTGAGTGGAAACCTTGAACAAAAAGGATCCATCCTTACAGAGGTTTGAAGAAAGAGCCTCCCCAGAAGAGAGGAGGAGAGAGGGTGATGGGTGTTTTCCCAGAGCAGATGGAGGAACCAGGAACAGCCTGGTTGGTGGGATTGGGGGGGAGGGGGTAATGCAATGTTGTGCCCACCAGCCACGTCATGGCAGAATTCTGCACACTCTCCTGAACACTGTGTTAGACACTTGGAGTCCTCAGAGATGGATGACGGATGTGCTGTCGAAGACAGTCCTCTCATATATGCTTTACAAATATAACTCCGTGGAGAACACAGGAAGACAGGGGTCCAACGTTAGCTGGACCCACAACCCAGAAAGAGCTGACGGCAGGGAGCCCGATGTGGGACTCAGTCCTGGGACCCCGAGATCATGCCCTGAGCTGAAGACAGGCACTTTACCAACTCCGCCACCCAGGTGTCCCCTAGATTTTTTTTAAATTTTTTTAACAATTGAGTTTACATGATGGAAATTCAGAGTTCAGAGCATGTGAGCATGGAAGACGTCCTCTTGATGGCAGGGAAATGAAGAGATTCATTTGACCATATAGCCTTGGCCATTGGCTTGGTTTTCCCAAGAAGCAGCAGGTGTGAGGATGACAACTATGGGAGTGTGGAGTTCTCCAGATGGAGATGGTCTTGGGACATCAAGGAAGTCTGAGCGTCATTACTCTAAGGAAGGGTCCATAGCCATGCCTGAGCCTCTCTGGTTGTTGAACTCATAACTGGACGAAAGGACCTAGAGGAGGGTGATGTGTATCAGATGCCCCTGAGAAACCTGAAACCAACCCCACAGAACATCACTGGGTCTGGTTTGATGGGAAAGGATGGACAATGGAGAGCAAGAGATAAAGAAGGATGTGGACAAGATCCATCCTAGATCATGCATTGGATTATGCTAAAGAACTCTAGAAATGTCTGCTCCCTCAGAAAATTAAACACCCGCAGAAGTATTGATGGCATATTATGAAGCCGTTAATTAAAACCAGATGATTCTAATCACAACGTGGGGAAAACATGCTTTTCATCCTGGTAAAAATTTCTTAGAAAACAGTAGGTTTATGCTGTAGTAATGTGCTGTACCAGGTGACACAGAGGGAGATCTCAATTATTCATGGAAATGCTTATAACACATTTGAAGAAAATATTAAAATAATTGCTTCTAAGCAGTATATATATATATATATATATACATACAGGTGACCATTCTGCAGTGTTTTTCTCTTTTCTCTGCCAAGTATAGATTCTCATCTTCTCAGACTTGGGCATTTACTCCTCCTAGTGGACTGTCCCATCAAGTGGAAAACTGGTTTCCAAACTGAGACCTTTGTGAACCGTTTTTGTTACCCCTGCCCGTCCGAGGCAGGATGAACACATACCTTTTACCACCACCACAGGTTAGCCTGTGACCGTATTCCTGATGCATATTTAACGGGTGAAAACGGACCTGTACTCCTGCTTTGGGAATTACCCCCAAAGCGGTATCAGGAATATCAAAAGAATTACGTGAAACTCATTTTCATTGGGCTCTCTGCTTTATTTAGAATAGTAAAATTAAGAAATTATATTACTTATTAATATATGGGTTTTACCCTTAAAATGGGTGGGTTTGTTTTTTTTTTTAACTGAGTATATTTTTTCTTTTTTTAAAACTGAGTATCTTTTAAGTTCTCTTAAGTTGAGGTGACTTTGTGTTTCATTTAACTTGGTCATCCTTAGCGAAGGATTCATAACCATTGGACTGGTTCTTATATGTACTAACAATTAATTTTCCCCACTCGTTCTCTTTTAAACCAGTAGTCTCCCTTCAGTACTTGAAACTCTCCCCCAAACCCCCAAAAGCAACACTATGAGTATTTTTCAATGTAATTTCATGTTGGGGAAAGGCATTAAGAAAGACATCTAAACACACACACACAGACTCAGTGACATGCAAATTACTGGGGGACATCTTATGTCTATGCGTCCTCTCACCTGTGCACGTGGGGTTCAAGCACGAAATCAGTAAAATGCATGAAAAACAGCCAGGAAAAAAAAAGCTTAAAGAGTATGTATATGTATAGTGAGGAATGAGCTTCTTTTACCCTTCAAAGTGAATTATTGTTCTGGGCTCATGGAAAACCAGCAAAGCTTGTTTCTAAATGTCCAGTTCCCACCTGGACATAAGCAATTACAGTAATTACACAATTTTCTTTTCACACATTATATTCTTCTCTGGATGTCCTTAGCAAGGAAATAGCGCTATGCTTTACGGGTTTCTCCCCGTTGATTGAAATTCCTATTTGCGATCAAAAACATTTTAGGAAATTAATAGGGGCTTTTGGGAATCTGAAAAGCTTTTGGAGAAAAAAGCTCTTACAGAATCATACAGTAATTTTTTTTTCCCAAAGATCTACGATTCTATTCATAATATGTGTTAGGTGGGTTTCAGATCATTTACCAAGTCCAGCGAAGAAATCACATTTTATAA
>PISX010032622.1:0-15986 GCA_004024625.1 Mellivora capensis
TGCTGTATACAGCATATAGCTGAATCTTCACCTGTGACTTGATGGCTTTCTTACTATACTTGTATTTTTATCTCTGTACTTTGTATATCTCTTGCATGATTTTGACTTGCAACTATCATGAGGACCATATATAAAATAGTTTATAAAGCAGTTTATGTTAAGTT
Organism: Mellivora capensis; assembly: GCA_004024625.1. NCBI lineage: Eukaryota > Metazoa > Chordata > Mammalia > Carnivora > Mustelidae > Mellivora > Mellivora capensis. Next base: position 165 of record PISX010032622.1, read on the forward strand.
GATGGTCACCTAAGTTTGAACACATTCTTTTTTTTCTTTAAAGATTCATTTATTTATTTGACAGAGAGAGAGAGAGAGAGAGATCACAAGCAGGCATAGAGGCAGGCAGAGAGAGAGGAAGAAGAAGGCTCCCCGCTGAGCAGAGAGCCCGATGCGGGGTTCGATTCCAGGACATTGTGATCATGACCCGAGCTGAAGGCAGAGGCTTTAACCCACTGAGCCACCCAGGCGCCCCTGAACACATTCTTAAAACAATTTTACTCCTTTATTTACATTTAATGTACATGGCATATATTACAACTCCTTATTTTGTGTATCCTTTGAGAAAATACTGAAGATATAATTGATTTTTTTTCTTTTAGTCTTCCTACTAGCTTTGTATATGATTAACCATTAGGTCTCTACTACACGTTTGCTTTTCATTTCACCAGTACAATATTTTTACTCTTATAATTTTCTTAGCTTTAGTTATAGCCTTTTTGCTTTAAAAAGTCCCTTTAACATTTCTTGTAAGTCCAATTTAGTATTAATAAAATTTAACTTTTGTTTGGGAAACTCTATTATTTATCCTTAATGGGTAAAGTATTCTTGGTTGTACTTTTTGTTTGTTTGTTTTCTTTTCTTTTCTATATATTAAACACATCATGCCTTACTCTTTGGCCTGCAAATTTTCCTCTGCTGAAAAATCAGGTGCTAACATTATGGAGTTCCTCTTTTATGTAACTAGTTGATTTTCTCTTGCTGCTTTTCAGATCCTCTCTATCTTTATTTTTTGACATTTAATTATGTGGCTTGGTGCGTGCGGACCTACTTCAGTGCATCTTTTTCAGTGCCTTTGTGCTTCCTGGACTTTGATGTCTGTTTCCTTATCCAGGTTAGAGATGTTTTCAAGCATTGTTATTTCTTTAAAGATCTTTTCTAATGCTCTCTTCATCTCTTCACTTTCTAGGACCTCTAAAATATGAATGTTAGTACAGTTGATATTTTCCCAGCATTCTTTTAACTTATTTTAAATTTTTAATTCCTTTTTAAAACTTTTTCTTTTCAGTTTGGATGATTTCCACTATTCTGTCATCCATATTTCTGATTTCTACTTCTGCATCATCTAATCTGCTTTTGATTACCTCTAATGTATTTTTTATTTTAGTTATTATGTTATTCAACTCTGATAGGTTCTTTTTTACCTTTTTGTTGAAGATCTCAGTGAGTTCATATACTTTTCTCAGGAGTGTGGTTAGTATCTCTATGGCCATTACTTTCAGCTCTTTATCTGTTAGATTGCTTATCTCCATTTCATTTAGCTCTTTTTCTGAGGTTTCACCTTTTTTTCATTTGGAATCTATTCCTCTGTCTCCTCATTTAGTCTAACTTTCTGTTTGTTTATATTTATTAGGTAGGTCATCTTATTATCTTAGTTTTAAAAGTAGTGGTCTAGTTGTAGCAGGCTTCCCATTGGGTACCATAGTGCTATCTCAATGGTCACCAAAACCAGGTATTCCAAAGGTACTTTCTTGGTGAACTGTGTGTACCCTCCTCTTGTGTCTGGATCATGCCTACTTTGGGTGCAGTGGTGGGAGGGTTGGGTCCCAATCCAGCTGGCTGTACTATGTCTAATATGGGTACATTCATTAGCTGGGTTGGCTCCTGACACCGCTTGCTGAGAGGACTAGAAGCATCTTTTATAGGCTTGTTGGTGAGACTGGTGCCAGTGCAGATGGCTGAGAAGCCTGACTGCAACAGTTGCAAGTGTGTAGGTGGGTGGGTCTGGCTCCACTCCTATGGCAGGATTTGCTTTGGAGAGTGGCCTTTCCAAGCTGAAGCTGTCCACTTCATGTTGTCAGTTGAGGCCTGCTTTGGATTAGTGCCTACTTTATGGGAATTTTGGTGGGGTGAATACTGAGGAAGGAAAGTGGTGCTAGCAAGGTAAATGGAATGTTAAAATTGGTTCCTGCCAGTGTCAAATCAACTAAGCTGTAGGAGTCAAGAAAAAAATGGTGCCTGTCAACATTTCCATTCCCCGAGACATTTGCTACAGATCTCTGCCCCCTCCAGCAGATGCCCTAAATTTCGTCAAAAAGTCTCCTTCTATAAGAAACTGCTGTGTCTGTACTGGGTTTCTGAGTGACAGATATAGCATGTGTGGCCCTGTAGAGAGGAGTCAGTTTCCGATATCCCTCCATCTCTCCTGAAGTTAAGCCTTGTTGATTTTCAAAGCTCCACAAGTTAAGCTCCACCGATTTTCAAACCCAGATTTTGTGGCTCTTGTTTTCCTGTTGGAAATATCCAGACTGAAGTGTACCTGAAGATCCCCCAAGCTCCTCAGGAAGGACTTCTCTGCATTGCATTTTTTTGTTGTTGCACAGTCAAAAAACTTCCTCCACGGATGCCTGGGTGGCTCAGTGGGTTAAAGCCTCTGCCTTCAGCTCAGGTCATGATCCCAGGATCCCAGGATTGAGCCCCGCATCAGGCTCTCTGCTCAGCGGGAATCCTGCTTCTTCCTCTCTCTCTGCCTGCTTCTCTGCCTACTTGTGATCTCTATCTGTCAAATAAGTAAATAAATCTTTTAAAAAAATCCTCCAGTAAGTTGACTGTAAGTAGATTGACCATAGAATTTAAATATTTGTTTTCCCCATTATTGCACACATTATTGCAATACCATTTGCCTAATGTCTGATGTATCTCATGTATTTCGTGCAGTTTATTTATTGTTCATAGTGCAAGGTTAAGGTCAGTACTCATTACTCCAACAGTGTCATAAGTGAAAGGCTTTTACATTTGGCTAAACAAACAAAATTTTAATTAAATTTTAGGTGTCATTTTTATTGGAGTGGAGGTAGATTTGAAGAATAAAAAACTGGTACATTAGTTTAAAAAAAAAGGATGAACGGAAAGTATTTCAAGTTCATGTGATCTTGAGGAAGGAAGAGGTAAAGGATTCTTCCTGGTTTAATGATGGGCAGTATGCTTTACATGTTCCAACAGATAGACATCTATGTGTAAATAGTTTTGCACTGGTGACTCTAATGATGAAAATGTCTCCAGTATTAATCTTAATCTGAGAAGGACTTACTTTTCTCTTCTGGATAATGGAGACTTGAGTCTCATTGTTTAAGATAAAAAACTTCCTTTGTTGGTATCCCAGCTTTGCTGCATCTTAATTTACAAACTTGAGTTGTAATTTACATCCTTTAATTTTGCTTAGATCCTTTATTTATAGAACAAATTGGGCAGATATTAGCAACTATTTCATAATATGTTTGAGAGGACAATATGCATTTGTTCATATATATATATATATATATATATATATATATATATATATATATATATAATTCCCTCATACATAAAATAAGGCCAATGAATGTTACTTCTTCTTATTTACCTTCATTTTATTTTTTCAGTGCTCCAAGATTAATTGTTTATGCACCACACCCAGTGCTCCATGCAATATGTTCTCTCCATAATACCCACCACCAGGCTCGCCTATCCCCCTAAACCCCTTCCCTCCAAAACCCTCAGTTTGTTTCTCAGAGTCCACAGCCTCTCGTGCTGCATCTCCCCTTCTGATTTCCCCAACTCACTTTTCCTTTCCTTTTCCTAATGTCCTTCATGTTATTCCTTATACTCTACAAGTAAGTGAACACATATGATAATTGACTATGCTTGACTTATTTCATTCAGCATAATCTCCTCCAATCCCGTCCATGTTGATACAAAGTTGGGTATTCATCCTTTCTGATGGAGGCATAATAGTCCATTGTATATATGGACCATATCTTCTTTATCCATTAATCTGTTGAAGGGCATCTAGGCTCTTGCCACAGTTTCACGATTGTGGCCATGGCTGCTATGAACATTGGGGGACAGATGGTCCTTCTTTTCCCTACGTCTGTATCCTTGGGGTAAATAAGCAATGATGCAATTGCAGGGTCATAGGGAAGCTCTATTTTTAATTTCTTAAGGAATCTCCACACTGTTTTCCAAAGTGGCTGCTCCAACTTGCATTCCCACCAACAGTGTAAGAGGGTTCCCCTTTCTCCACATTCTCTCCAACACATGTTGTTTACTGTCTTTTTAATTTTGGCCATTCTAACTGATATAAGGTGGTATCTCAATGTGGTTTTGATTTGAATCTCCTTGATGGCTAATAATGATGAGCATTTTTTCATGTATCTGTTAGCCATTTGTATGTCTTCTTTGGAGAAGTGTCTGCTCATATCTTCTGCCCATTTCTTGACGTGATGATCTCTTTTGTGTTTGTTGAGTTTGAGGTGTTCGTTATAGATCTTGGATATCAGCCCTGTGTCTGTACTGTCATTTGTGAATATCTTCTCCCATTCTATGGTTTTCCTCTTTGTTTTGTTGACAGCTTCCTTTGCCATGCAGAAGATTTGGATCTTGATGAAGTCCCAAAAATTCATTTTCAATTTTGTTTCCTTTACCTTTGGAGACCTGTCTTGAAAGACGTTGCTGTGGCCAATGTCGGAGAGGTCACTGCCTATGTTCTCTGTCCAATGTGTCATTCAATGCTCCTGCTCCTTTATTGATTTTTGGCTTGGATGATCTATTACTGTGAGTGGCATGTTAAGATCCCCTACAATTAATGTATTCACATCAACATGACTCTTTATTTTGATTAAGTTGGCTTATGTCGTTGGCTGCTCCTGTATTGGGGGCATAAATATTTAAAATTGCTAGATCTTCTTGGTAGATAGACCCTTTCAGAATGATGCAGTGTCCTTCTGTATCTCTGACTACAGTCTTTATCTTAAAATCTAATTTATCTGATATGAGAATCACTACCCCAGGTTTCTTTTGAGGCCTGTTGGCATGAAAGATGCTTCTCCATCCCTTCACTTTCAGTCTGGATGTATCTTTAGGATCCAGATGTGTCTCCTGTAGATGGCATATGGATGGGTCCTGTCGTTTTATCCAATCTGAAACCCTGTGCCATTTTACGGGCGCATTTAGGCTGTTCACATTGAGGGTGATTATTGAAAGATAATTTTTTATTGATATCATGTTGTCTGTGAAGTCCTTGTTTCTATAGATTGTCTCTGTACATTTCTGTTCTATGTCACTCTTGGGTTCTTTCTTCTTTTATAGAACCCCCTTAATATTTCTTGTAGTACCAACTTGGCAGTCACATACTCTTTTAAACCTTACTGGTCTCAGAAGCTCTTTATCTCTCCATCCATTTTGAATGTCAGCCTTGCTAGATAAATTATTCTTGGCTGCATGTTCTTCTCATTTATTGCCCTGAATATGTCTTGCCAGCCCTTTTTGGCTTGCCAGGTTTCTGTGGACAGGTCTGGCATTATTCTGACGGACTTTCCTCTATATATAAGGAATCTCTTCTCCCTAGCTTCCCTTAGGACCTCTTGTCTAAAATTATGATTCATGAATTTTACAATTAAGTCTCTAGCAGTCTTTCAAGATTCCTTGATATTGAGGGGTGTCCTTTCTGCCTCTAGGATAGGAACACTTGTTCCGTTCCCCAGATTGGGAAAATTTTCATCCAGAATTTATTCAGTTATATCTTCTAGAATTCTCTCTTTCTCCAGCCCCTCAGGCATTCCAATAATTCTTATGTTGGAATGTTTCATGGCATCATTTATTTTCCTAATTCTGTTTTCATGGCTTCTAAGCTGTTTGTTCCAGGCCTCCTCCTGATCTTTCTTCTCTATCAGTTGATCCTTTAGATCACTAATTCTATCATCTGCCTTGGCTACCCTAGCTGTTAGAGTATTTAGATGAGATTCTATCTCATTGATAGCATTTTTAACTTTTGCCAGATTAGCTCTCACTTCCACCATTAGAGATTCTGTGTCGTCACTAGTGGTTTTCTTGAACCTAGCCATTGCCTGGGTAATTGTTGCCCTGAATTCCCTTTCTGACATACAGTTTATATCCATATCCAATCGTTCTGTGCTAGAGGGCACAGTCTCTGAATTTTTCCTTTGCTGGGTGTTCCTTCTCCTAGTCATTTTGGTGAGAAGTGGTTGAAGGGATGTATAGCTGAATATACCAACCATGATCCAGGCAAGGTGCACCCTGGAAAGTTTCAGAGCAGTCAGAAGTCACCACCAAAAATAAAGAAAAAAGAAAAGAGAGAGAGAGAAAGAGAAAAAATAAAAGAAAATACCCAGCCATAATGAGCCCCCAAAAGTAAGATTTATAAGGCATATAAACAAAAATGAACAAACAAAAAGATGGACAAAGGTAAATGACAAGAAAAAAAGTAGAACCCTGTCAAAATGAACCCCAAGAATAAGATTTATATAATACCAGCACAAAAACAAATACACAGAAATACTGACAGAAGAATAAGATGGGAGGTTGGTTGTAAACCCCCAATGTGGGTGAAGGTTATTTCAGTTTTTCTTGGGTGTATCTTGTTATCATTGTTAAAAGACTCAACTTTCTAGAGTTACAGAGAAATTAAAACTGGCTTATATATAGGGGTAGTATTGAATAGGGGGAAAGGATTACCTTGAAGCTTGTATCTTTATGTATATTTAAAAAAAAGGAAAAGAAAAAGAAACACACACACACACACACACATATATATGAAAAAGTTGAAGTTAAAAAGTTATTATGTAATATTGTTGTAATGGTAAGTAGGTTAAAAATTAAAGGAACAAGAATCATGAGAATGAACTTTTAAAAAGTTGTATCTACAAAATATACAGGTTTTAGGGCAATAGTTGGGAGCTTGTATATTGTTTTCCTAGATGTTGGGGTTTTACAGTTTTATGGGAACCCAGTGGTGGTTGTCCTCTTGTTCTTTTGGCTTGTATTCTGGGGGAGGGTCCTGCTGCATTGTTCTCCGGTCAGTCTTGCTTGGGCTGTGTTGCCCTGCTATCAAGGGGCTGGGCTCTGTGGAAACCAGTTTTTCAGGCTTTGGTTCTCTGGAGGTTTTTGTTCTTCGTCAGATTTTTGTGGCTTTTCGGAGGGTTAGAGTAAAGAAAGAATCTATCTGCACCCAGACCTTTGCCTCAGAGAGAAACCTCTGACTTTTCCCCTCTGGGTGGTCCAGAATGCACAGACTACCTCTCTGCCAACTCTGCTGAACAGTGCAACCTCCCAGAGGTGGTGCGCACCCCCAGCCACCATTCCAGTGCTTACCTGAGGCCCCCACTTGTCTCTGCACCCCCGTTCCACTGAAACCATGAGCGATATTTGTCCAGGAAGCCCGCTTCCGGTGACTGCCTTTGCTGCGACTGCTGTCTGGAGCTCACACCCACACTGGGTGAACTCAGACTCAGTGGTTGTGCAGTTCATAGAAGGCTGCTGCCTGAGGGATCCCTACTGGAGATTGAGCCCATTTCTCTCAGGTGTGGGCTGGGAGCGCTCAGACCCCATGGCTAGTCACAGAAGCCTGCAGTCCTAGGGACCGCCAGCTGGTGTCCACACCAGGCTCTCTCAGGTGCAGGCGGGGGTCTGTCCAGCCAAACAGTGGAAAGCTGCAGGCTCAGGGACCACAGACTGGAGGCCCCACCATACCCTCTCTGGCACAGGTGGTTGCTGTCTGTGACCATCCTGGTAACGTGGGCTTGGGCCTTGCCTCTGACTGCTGGATTCCACCAGGTGCCACTTAGGATATTTTGCTCTTTTGGGGTGCCTTCAACCAGACTCCAAGTTAATGCTGGTTCCCGAACCACAGGGCACTTTCATATTGGGGTACCACTCTCCAATGGGTCACTTCTGGTGGTTCCCTCCCCCTTCTGCTTATCCTCTGGTATCAGTCTGAGTGTTCCCACTCTGCTTTACCTCACTATGGATGCCTTCTGCCCCCCCATGGAAATCCAGAAATATATAATCCTACATCTCAGGCTGCTTTCATGGGTGTTCACAGTGTTCTGGTAGATATTTAGTGCACTTTAGGGGATAGGTTTGAAACAGGGTCTCCTACTTATCTGCCACCTTGCCCCTCCACGTTTGTTTATTTTTAAAGATATATCATTGGTATAAAACAACTAAAACCATTTTTGTTTACAAATAGCATAACTGTTTTTTTTAAATTTCTTTTTATTTCTTTTCAAGGTAACAGTATGCATTGTTTTTGTACTACACCCAGTGCTCCAAGCAATACGTGCCCTCCCTAAAACTCACCACCAGGCTCCCCTAACCTCCCACCCCCCACCCCTTCAAAACCCCTCAGGTTGTTTTTCAGAGTCCATAGTCTCTCATGATTCACCTTCCCTTCCAATTTCCCTCAACTCCATTCTCCTCTCCATCTCCCCATGTCCTCCGTGTTATTTGTTATGCTCCACACATAAGTGAAATCATATGATAATTAACTCTCTCTGCTTGACTTATTTCACTCAGCATAATCTCTTCCAGTGCCGTCCATGTTGCTACAAAAGTTGTGTATTCATCCTTTCTGATGGAGGCATAATATTCCATAGTGTATAGGGACCACATATTCCTTATCCATTCGTCTGTGGAAGGGCAACTTGGTTCTTTCCACAGTTTGGCGACCGTGGCTATTGCTGCTATAAACATTGGGGTACAGATGGCCCTTCTTTTCACTACATCTGTATCTTTGGGGTAAATACCCAGTAGTGCAATTGCAGGATCATAGGGAAGCTCTATTTTTAATTTCTTCAGGAATCTCCTCACTGTTCTCCAAAGTGGCTGCACCAACTTGCATTCCCACCAACAGTGTAAGAGGGTTCCCCTTTCTCCACATCCTCTACAACACACGTAGTTTCCTGTCTTGCTAAACAAATAGCATAACTGTTTAAGTGGACATCCCCCAAACTCAACAAAACATATAAGGGATAATTACTTTCCTATACATCAGCAATGACAAGTGGAATTTACAATAAATATGATATCACTTACATTAACATCCCTCAAAATGAAACACTCAAGTATAAATCTAGGAAAACATGTACAAGATCTAAATGAGGAAATCACAAACCTGAAAAACAAAATCAAAGCAAAAAAAAAAATAAATGGGGTGTTGATGGATTTTAGAAGTTGATATTGTCAAAATATCTGTTCTAAAGACTCAATGCAATAGGAATCAAAATAAAAATATCCAGAATTGCCAGTATTACTTAAAAGCAAGAACAAAGCTTGATGACTGACATTATCCAGTTTAAGACTTATCAGAGAGCTACAATTATCAAAAGAATTAGGTATTGTTAAAAAAATACAAAAAGATCAAGGGAACAAATTATGGAATCCAGAAATAGACACTCATAAATGTAGTCAACTGATATTCATTAAAGGATCAAAAGCATCCAATATACAAATGATTGCCTATTTAACAAATTCTGCTAAAGTGACTGGATATCCATATGTTTAAAAAAAATCACATAGAACTTACAATCTTCAAAAATTAATTCAAAATGGATCATAGGCCTAAATATAAAATATCATACATAACTCCTAGAAGATAACATAAGGTAACATAAGAGAAAACCCAGATCACTTGGGGTATGGTTATGCTTTTCTTCTTTTTATTTAAAAAAATTTACTTATTTGAAAGAGAGAGAGAGTGAGTAGGGGGCAGGGGAGGAGGGAGAAAGAGAAGATGAATCCCAAACATACTCTCCATTGAGTCCCAAGCCCAATGTGGGGCTCCACCCCAAGACCTACAAGATCACGACCTAAACTAAAATCATGAGTCAGAGGCTTAACAGGCTGGTATATAAACAAAAAGACTGACAAAAGTAAATGACAAGAAAAAAAAAGTAGATGCCCCAATGATGTTTTTTTTAGACACAGCACAAAGGGGAGATTCACAAAAGCAAAAATTGTTAGTCTGGACTTCATTTAAAATTAGAAACTCCTGTTATGAGAAATGCAAAATCAATAAAATTGGAGGACAGGCCACACACTGGGAGAGAGTATTTGCCAATGACACATCTGATGAAATGTATTTTATCCAAAATACAAAGAACTCATAAATCTCATAAATAAGCAAATAAATTTATTTTAAAAAGAGCAAAAGAGTTTATTTGTGTGCATGGTATAAGGAAATGGTGGAGTTTCATTCTTTTGTATATAGCTACCTACCTTTCCCAACATTTGTTGAAGAGACTGTGTTATTTCTATTGTATATTCAAGCATTTTTTTTTGTTCCATATTAACTTACTATAGACGCATGGGTTTATTTCTGGAATCTCTGTTCAGTTTCATTGATCTATGTGTCAAATTTATGCCAGTACCATACTGCTTTGATTATTAGAAATTTGTAATTATATTGTGAAGACCGGGATTGTGATAGCTCCAGTTTTGATTTTTTTTCCCAAGGTTTTTTGGCTATTCAGGATCTGCCGTCATTCCATGTAAAATTTACAATTATTTGTTTTACTTCTGTAAAGAATCTTGTTGGTATTTTGATAGGCATTATATTAATATGTAGATATCTTTAAGTAGTAGGGATATATTTTTTGTTTCCTTTTTTAGCCTTTTAATGATTTTTTTTGTAAATGGAAAATATTAATGTTATTTTAGACTTTTTTTTACTAACATATAATGTATTATTTGTTTCAGGGGTACAGGTCTGTGATTCAACAGTCTTATACAATTCACAGCACTCACAATAGCACATACACTCCCCAGTGATCATCACCCAGCCACCCCATCCCTCCCCACCTCCCCTCTAGCAGCCCTGTTTGTTTCCTGAGATTAAGAGTCTCTTATGGTTTGTCTCCCTCTCTGGTTTCATCTTGTATTATTTTTCCATTTCTTCCCCTATGATCCTCTGTCTTGTTCCTCAAATTCCTCATATCAGTGAGATCATATGATAATTTTCTTTCTCTGATTCACTTATTTCACTTAGTATAATACCCTCCAGTTCCATGCATGTTGTTGCAAATGACAAGATTTCCTTTTTTCATGGCTGCATAGTGTTCTATTGTGTATATATACACCACATCTCCTTTATCCATTCATCGTTGGTGGACATCGAGGCTCTTTCCATAGTTTGGTTATTGTGGACATTGCTGCTATAAACATTAGGGTTCATGTGCCCCCTCGGATAACTACATTTGTATCTTTAGGGTAAATACTCAGTAGTGCTATTGCTGGGTTGTAGGGTGGCTTTCTTTTTAACTTCTTGAGAAACGTTCATAATGCTTTCCAGAATGGCTACACCAGCTTGCATTCCTACCAAAAACGTTGGAGGGTTCTCTTTTCTCTGCATCCTTGCCAATACCTGTGTTTTCCTGACTGGTTAATTTTAGCCATTCTGAGTGGTGTGAGGTGGTATCTCACTCACAATGGTTGTGATTTGTATTTCCCTGATGCTGAGTGATGTTGAGTACTTTTTCTTGTGACTATTGTCCATTTGGATGTCTTCTTTGCAGATATGTCTGTTCGTGTCTTCTGACCATTTCTTAATTGGATTATTTATTCTTTGGGTGTTGAGTTTGATAAATTCTTTTTTTTTTATTTTTTTAAATTTTATTTTTAATTTTGTCAGAGAGGGAGAGAGAGAGCACGAGGACAGGCAGACAGAGTGGCAGGCAGAGGCAGAGGGAGAAGCAGGCTCCCTGCCGAGCAAGGAGCCCGATGTGGGACTCGATCCCAGGACGCTGGGATCATGATCTGAGCTGAAGGCAGCCGCTTAACCAACTGAGCCACCCAGGCGTCCCAAGTTTGATAAATTCTTTATAGATTTTGGATACTAGCCCTTTATCTGTTATGTCATTTGGAAATATCTTCTCCCGTTCTGTCAGTTTTCTTTTGGTTTTGTTGACTGTTTCTTTTTTTGTGGAAAGTCTTTTTATCTTGATGAAGTCCTAATAGTTCATTTTTACCCTGCTTCCCTTGCCTTTGGCGATGTTTCTAGGAAGAAGTTGCTATGGCTGTGGTCCAATAGGTTTCTGCCTGTGTTCGCCTCAAGGATTTTATTGGATTCCTTTCTCACATTGAGGTCTTTCATCCATTTTGATGTAAGGAAATGTTTGACTTTCATTATTCTGCATATGGCTGCCCAATTTTCCCAACATCATCTGGTGAGGTGTTTTTTTTCCCCATTAGACATTCTTTCTTCTTTGTTGAAATTTGTTTACCATAGAGTTTACCATAAGGTTGTTTACCATAGAGAAAATTTGTTTGCCATAGATCTGTTCCACTGATCTATGTGCCTGTTTTCATGCCAGTTCCATACTGTCTTGATGATTACAGCTTTGTTATAGAGTATGAAGTCTGGAATTGTGATGCCACCAACTTTGGTTTTCTTCTTCAAAATTCCTCTGTTCCATACAAATTTTAGGATTATTTGTTCCAATTCTTTGAAAAAAGTTGGTGGTATTTTGATAGGGATTGCATTAAATGTGTAGATTGTATTAGGTAGCATAGACATTTTCACAATATTCGTTCTTCTGATCTGTGAGCATGGAAAGTTTTTCCATTTCTTTGTGTCTCCCTCAATTTCTTTCATGAGTACTCTACAATTCTCTGAGTACAGATTTTTTTGCCTCTTGGCTTTGGGTGCAATTGTAAATGGAATCAACTCCTTGATTTATCTTTCTTCTGTCTTGGTGATAGTGTATAGAAATGCAACTGATTTCTGTGCACTTATTTTATATCCTGACACTTTACTGAATTCCTCTATGAGTTCTAGCAGTTTTGGAGTGGAGTCTTTTGAGTTTTCAGCATAAAGTATCAAATCATCTGCAAAGAGTGAGAGTTTGACTTTTTCTTTGCCGATTCAGATACCCTTCATTTCTTCTTGTTGTCTGATTGCTGATGTTAGGACTTCTAGTTGAATAGCAATGGTGATTGTGGACAGCCCTGTTGTGTTCCTGACGTTAGAGGAAAGCTCCGTTTTTCCCTATTGAGAATGATATTTGCTGTGAGCTTTTCTAGATGTCTTTTATGATACTGAGGTATGTATCCTCTATGCCTACACTCTGAAGAGTTTTTATCAAGAAAGAATGCTGTACTTTGCCATATGCTTTTTCAGCATTTATTGAGAGTAAGCTGGTTTTTTGAAAGAATCAATAAGATCAATAAACCATTGGCCACACTAATCCAAAAGAAAAGAGAGAAAGCTCAAATTTATAAAATAATGAATGAAAAGGGAGAGATCACAACTAACAACAAGGAAGTAGAAACAATCATCAGAAGCTATTATCAACAGTTATATGCCAATAAGTTAAGCAACCTAGATTAAATGGATGCTTTCCTGGAAAAATATAAACTCCCAAAATTGAACTAGGAAGAAAGTGACAACCTGAATAGACCGATACCTAGTAACGAGATTGAAGCAGTGATCAAAAACCTCCCAAAAAACAAGAGCCCAGGACATGACGGATTCCCTGGGGAATTCTACCAAACTTTCAAAGAAGAGAGATCAGGAACACGACAAGGATGCCCACTCTCACCACTCTTGTTCAACATAGTATTAGAAGTCCTGGCAACAGCAATCAGACAACAAAGAGAAATAAAAGCTATCCTAATTGGCAAGGAAGAAGTCAAACTCTCTCTTCGCAGATGACATGATACTTTATATGGAAAACCCAAAAGACTCCACCCCCAAACTACTAGAACTCATACAGCAATTCAGTAACGTGACAGGATACAAAGTCAAAGTACAGGAATCAGTGTCTTTCTTATACACTAACAATGAAAATACAGAAAGGGGAATTAGAGAATCGATTCCATTTACTACAGCACCAAGAACCATAAGATACCTGGGAATAAACCTAACCAAATAGGTAAAGGATCTGTACTCGAGGAACTACAGATCACTCATGAAAGAAATTGAAGAAGACATAAAAAGATGGAAGACCATTGCATGTTCTTGGATCGGAAGAATAAACATTGTGAAAATGTCTATACTACCTAGAGCAATCTATACTTTTAATGACATTCCCATCAAAATTCCACCGGTATTTTTCAAAGAGCTGGAGCAATAATCCTAAAATTTGTATGGAATCAGAAGAGACCCCGAATTGCTAAGGAAATGTTGAAAAACAAAAATAAAACTGGTGTCATCTCATTACCTGATCACCAAGACAGCATGGTACTGGCATCAAAACAGACACATAGACCAATGGAACAGAGTAGAGAGTCCAGATATGGACCCTCAACTCTATGGTCAAATAATCCGACAAAGCAGGAAACAATATACAGTGGAAAAAAGACAGTCTCTTTAATAAATGGTGCTGGGAAAATTGGGCAGCTATATGTAGAAGAATGAAACTCGACCATTCTCTTACACCGTACACAAAGATAAACTCGAAATGGATAAAGGACCTCAATGTGAGACAGGAATCCATCAGAATCCTATAGGACAACAGAGGCAGTAACCTTTTTGATATCAGCCACAGCAACTTCTTTCAAGATATGTCTCCAAAGGCAAAGGAAACAAAAGTGAAAATGAACTTTTGGGACTTCATCAAGATCAAAAGCTTCTGCACAGCAAGGGAGGCTGTCAACAAAACAAAGAGGCAACCCACGGAATGGGAGAAGATATTTGCAAATGACAGTAAAGACAAAAGTTTGATATCCAGGATCTATAAAGAACTTCGCGAACTCAACACACACAATGCAGATAATCACATCAAAAAATGGGCAGGAGATATGAATAGACACTTCTCCAATGAAGACATACAGATGGCTATCAGACACATGAAAAAATGTTCATCATCACTAGCATCAGGGAGATTCAAATTAAAACCACATTGATACACCACCTCATACCACTTAGAATGCCCAAAATTAGCAAGACAGGAAACAACATGTGTTGGAGAGGATGTGGAGAAGGGGAACCCTCTTCCACTGTTGGTGGGAATGCAAGTTGGTGCAGCCATTCTGGAGAACAGTGTGAAGATTCCTCAAGAAGTTAAAAATAGAGCTTCCTTATGACCCTGCAATTGCACTACTGGGTATTTACCCCAAAGATACAGATGTAGTGAAAAGAAGGGCCATCTGTACCTCAATGTTTATAGCAGCAATAGCCACGGTCGCCAAACTGTGGAAAGAACCAAGATGCCCTTCCACGGACGAATGGATAAGGAAGATGTGGTCCATATACACTATGGAGTATTATGCCTCCATCAGAATGGATGAATACCCAACTTTTGTAGCAACATGGACGGTACTGGAAGAGATTATATTGAGTGAAATAATTCAAGGAGAGAGAGTCAATTTTCTTATGGTTTCACTTATTTCCGGAGCGTAACAAATAACACGGAGGACATGCGGAGATGGAGAGGAGAAGGGAGTTTGAGGGAAATTAGGGGGGAGATGATCCATGAGAGACTATGGACTCTGAAAAACAACCTCAGGGTTTTGAAGGGGCTGGGGTGGGAAGTTGGGGGAACCAGGTGTTGGGTATTATGGAGGGCACGCATTGCATGGAGCACTGGATGTGGTGTTAAACTATGAATTCTGTTATGCTGAAAAGAACTGAAATTAATAAAAAAACATTAAAAAAAAAGAATCTGCTCAGGGGTGCTTGGTTGGCTCTGTGGGTTAAAGCCTCTGCCTTCGGGTCGGTTCATGATCACAAGGTCCTGGAATTGAACCCCGCATTGGGTTCTCTGCTCAGCGGGGAGCCTTCTTCTTCCTCTCTCTCTGCCTGCCTCTATGCCTGCTTGTGATCTCTCTCTCTCTCTCTCTGTCAAATAAATAAATGAATCTTTAAAGAAAAAAAAAAGAATGTGTTCAAACTTAGGTGACCATCAACTTAACATAAACTGCTTTATAAACTATTTTATATATGGTCCTCATGATAGTTGCAAGTCAAAATCATGCAAGAGATATACAAAGTACAGAGATAAAAATACAAGTATAGTAAGAAAGCCATCAAGTCACAGGTGAAGATTCAGCTATATGCTGTATACAGCA